>JACEEZ010018260.1:0-56204 GCA_016584305.1 Chionoecetes opilio
TCCCTCCCCCCAATCTTTCACCCCCTATTTGTGAACCAGTTTCTCCCTATTTCCTTTTAAAACTTTTTTTCCAGTTTGATCAGTTCTTTTTGTTTACCCTTTGCCATGGGCCCATAGACCTCTGAGGGGGAACAATTCATTTTTTTGGGTTTAAAATCATATAAATCTTTTCTACCCTGCTTACTAGCCGAAAGAATTTTGCCTCATGCCTTTATTTTTCTATCAAAGCCCTTTACTCTACGCCTCGCATGAGAAAATTTTAAGTTTAAAATCTCTTCTCGTAAAAAAGTTACGCCCCCGGGGAATCTTTTTTTGGTCATACTTCTCTCCCCGATTCAAACAAGGCTATATGCATCCTGCAAAGACCAAAACTGAACTACATATCTGGGTATCTTTTGGGTTTTTAACATAAAAAATGTATGTTAGACAAAAGGTTGTTATTTCCCCTTCTTAGAAACAGATTGAGACGTAAAAAAATGGCCTTTTGGAAGGGTGCCAAGAACAGGGGAAACGTTCATTGGGGGAAAGGGTTTTCAACAAAAAAATTTGAAAGACTTGGAAGATAGAGGGCAAAAAAAATATCCGGGGAAAATAGTTCCACCTGGAAGGACTAGAGAGGAAAAAGGAGAGAACGGGGGGAGGGAATGGAGCAGATGGAGAAAAAGAATTAAAAAAAGAAAATTGAAAAGGGGTAGTTAAAGGGCGGGGGGAAAAGGGCCCAGGAATCTATTTGCGGTTAAGGGGGAAACAAAAACCCAGGGGGGTGCCTGGGTAGGAATGGGGGGAATTAAAACCATAGAACAGTGAACGGGAAAACCCGGGGCCCTACTTATAAAGTTTAGGATTCGTCTTAGACTCGCTCGGTTTTAATAGGGCGGCCGGCGTCCAAAATCTTTCGAGCGCTCCTAAATCGCAAGACTGTCCTAATTTGGGTTTTTGCTAGGACAGGGTGTGAGGGTCCTAGCAGCAGGGCGGGGCAAGTGTCCTAAGGACGAAAAAATTGGTTTTGCCCCACCCACCCTTTAGAACTTTCGTGATAGGATAATGTACTGGACGAATTGTTGATCATAACTAATAAAGCGATACCCGCTTGGCCCGAAAAGGGATTATATAGGGACGACTAGTGGGGAGATGTTAAAAACAACACAAAAAAAATACGGCCACAGTGCATGACAAGTCACGGGGGGTTGATTATTCACTCTTTGAGGTAGTCTTTCCCCCCTGCCTTGATATCGGATCGGAACAGATTGAAGTGCATCCTCACCAAATGTTGTGAAGTGGTATCATGTTAGAAAAAAAGGGTTTTAGAGTAGGCTCACTATAAATAAATTTTTTAAAAATTAAATAAGTCGGATTTATTAAGCCTGGAAAATATCCATAAAACTTTTTTTCTTTTCCCCACTCCGTAGTCTTGATAATTTTTTATTTGTTTTTAAACATCTTTTAATATCCCAAAAACCCCAACCTCAAAACCTAATTAACGTTTTTGGTTAAAAGAACTAGATTTAGGTATAGGCCATATTTCAGCTTATTATTAAATTGCCCCTGGGAAGGAAAATTTGGGTTTAAAAGACCCAGAATGAGAAATCTACACTATAAAACGGGTTAGAATTGTCGGGCCGGGATGCCAAAACCCAAAACTAAATATTCCGAAGGAGTTGGGGGTGTGTGGCGGGTGGCCAACCCCCCGGGACAATCGCCACCATCAAATTTTTTTTTTTTTTAAACCTAAAAACCCAAACATAACCTAACCCAAAATTTCTACCCTAAGCTTAACAAACCTAAACCAAAACCCTTTAAAACATAACCAAAATCTAACCTAACCAACTCAGCTTTTTGGTAATAAGGAGTGACTTTGCGGTCGTTTTCAACCCCGACATTTTTTCCTGGTCTCAATGGGGCATTTTCTAATGGAGATAGTTTTTTTTTGCGAAACCCAAATTTAAAAAAAAAAAAAAAATCATCCCCCTTTTTTGGGTACCTTTTCCATTAAAACCTGTATCTCCATCAGAAAAACCTTAAAATTTGGGCCGGGAAATTATAGGGTCTTATGGGTTTTAATAAAACCAAACCTAACCTTTTTTTTTAAAAAACCCCAAAACTAACCTGGAAAATCTTAAAAAAAAAGGTCTCCCGCAAAGCTGACAAAAAGTTGGCTCTACGTATTATACTTATGTTTTAAGACATCTTTTTTTATATTTTAAGAGTGCCGCCCTTATTTTGTCTACATGGCCGATTTAAATTTCAGCGATCATAAGTGTATATTATTTTTTTTGGTTGCGGGCCCCCAGAAGATGCTCATACCCGAAACCCCGTTGACACCGCATTTTTGCCAACTACCATTTTTTGGGTGAAAAATACCAAAAGATCCCGGAAAAAAGTGTGTTGCCCGCCTTTGGTTGGGGTGGCAGGTCGGTTAGGTTAGGTTGGTTGGGTTAAAAGTTGGGTTTTAGTGCACACAAAAGGGGCTCAAAAGGGGGGTGCTAGGTTAGGTCTGAGAGTTTGTCATTTTTTAAAAGAGGCTCTCCTACCTTTTTATGGCCGACAAGCTTGGGGACTGGGGGAAACCTGGTTTTTTGGGGTTGGGGAGCACACCATAGGGAAAAGGCCCCCCCCCCAAAAAAAAACCCTTTAATGGGAAATTTTCCTAGTTCTGGATTTTATCGGGGAAATATTTCCCTTATTGTTGCCCCCCACAAAAGGGCAAACTCAAAAGGAAAATATGACTCCCCACAAAAAAAATCCCTAAATGGGGAAAAATTCCCCTTTAAAAGATTTAATCGGGTAATATTTCCCCGAAATTTATGAACTGGGGAATTCCCTAGTTTGGGGATTTTTTTGGGGGGGCCATTTTTCCCTTTATTGTTCTCCCCCCCAAAAACTCCGGTTTTCCACCATGTCCCAAGCTTGTTGGCCAAAGAAGAAGATAGGGGGTGGAGCCTTTGTTTTTAAAGGGTTTCCCCCAAACCTTTAACCCAAAAAAGTATATTAACCTAACATTATGGGTTTTCATTAAAAAACCTATAAGCTCTGACAAATCTTTCCCGGCCAAGTTTAGTGTTTTTTGATGGAATATGTTTTTAATGGAATTTGGGACCATAAAATTCGGTGATAATTTTTTTTTTTGTTTTTAAAAAGAAAATTGCGCAAAAAAAAAACATCTCCGGTAATAATGGGGCGGAGTTTTTCGCGGGCGTTTAAGGGAACCGACTATTTTTTTTTGGCCTACAATAGGGCTTGTCTAAGGGGAAGTTTTATTTTGCGCAAAAAAAAAAAAAAAAATGAAAAAAAAAAAAAAAATTAAATTAAACCCAACCCTTTTAATTTTAAGAAAACCCAAAACCCAACTGTAAGGGTTTTTTAAAGAAACCTAACCTAACATAAGGTTTTAATAAACCTAACCTAAACCCCTTTAAACAAAAGTATACATTTTTTTAATCTTTTTTTTAGGGTTTGCGCAAAATAAAACTTTATTAGAACAAAGGAAAAGGGAAAACTTTTAAAAAGTCCTTCACCCCTATCTTTTTTTCTTCCCCCATAGCCAACAAGCCTGGGAACTGGGGGAATACGGGTTTTTGGGTGGGGGAGCAAAAAAATGATTTTGGGTCCCAAAAAAACATCAAAGTCCTATATGTAAAAAACAACCTAACCCAACCTTAACCACAAGTATACCTAACCTAACCCAACCTTAACCAAAATAACCTAACCTAACCTAAACCCTTAAACCCCCCCGTAAAACCTAACCCAACCAACCTTTAAACCCAAAGTATACCCAAAAAAACCTAACCTTAAACCCCAAAAATATAACCCAACCTAACCTAACCTTAACCACAAAATATACCTAACCTAAACCCAACCTTAAAAACAAAGTATACCTTTTAAACCCAACTTAACCCTTAAAACCCCAAAGTATACCAACCCAACCTTAACCACAAAGTATACCTAACCTTAACCCAAAGTATATAACCTTAACCACAAGTATACCCAAACCTAACCTTTAACCCCAAAGTAACCTAACCTAAAATACCTTAACCACAAAATATACCTAACCCTTACCCCAAAGTATACCTAACCAACCCTTTAAACCCCAAAAATATTCCTAACAACCTTTAAACCCCAAAGTATCCCCAATAAACCCAAACCCTTAACCCCAAAGTATTTTCCCAAACTAAAACCCTTAAACCCCAAAAATATACCTAACCTAACCAAACCCTTAAAACCCCAAAGTAAACCTAACCTAACCCAACCTTAAACCAAAAAAGTAACCAACCTTAACCACAAAGTATACCTAACTAACCCTTAACCAAAAGTATTTAATCTAAAACCTTTAAACCCCAAAATAACCTAACCTAACCTAACCCTTTAAACCCCCAAAAATATTTCCTAATCACCTTTTAACCCCAAAGTAACCTAACCTAACCTAACCTTAAAACAAAATATACCTAACCCAACCCAAACCTTAAACCCCAAAGTATCCTAACCTTAACCCAAAGTATCCTACCCAACTTAACCACAAAATTACCAACCTAAACCTTTAACACAAAGTTACCTAAACCCAACCAAACCTTTAAACCCCAAAGTTACCTAACCAACCCTTTAACCCCCAAATATTCCTAATTAACCTAACCTCTGGACTTAGAAATTTTTTTAGGCACCTCATATTTCATAGCGGCCGTGGGGTTAACCAAGGCGACGCACGCTTGGGAAACCTTTTCAATGTGAAATACAATAAACTACAATACAGTGCGGGTTTATTTTTATCAAACCCGGAAGGGGGAGCCCAAAAATTTCCCAAAACACCTATTGTGCCCCAAAAAAAAATAGTCGGGTCTCTGAAAAACGACCGCGAAAAAACCCCGTCATTATAACCCATCTCCATTAGAAAAAAGAACCTATTTTAGGGCCGGAAAAATAGTCGGGTCTTTGAAAACGCCGCGAAGCCTCGTCCATTATAACTGGGCATTTCCTTTACGTACTCTTTGCCGATCTCTCGGCATGGAAAAATTTCCCCCCGCAGGACATAGGACATTTTTCCTTGTTGAAAGACGGCCAAGGAGAAAATCTTGTCCTGAAAAATTTATTTTTCTCGCGGAAACGAAGAAATGTAATGGTTTTGTCTTTTAAAGGAACGTTGCTTTGGTACAATTATTTATAGATGAATTATTTCGTTGTAGTCTTCGCAATTATAAAAATATTTATCTTGTGTTTTTTGATTTTTTTTATCTTTCTGATGACCTTTAGGATATTTCATGAAAACCCAAATTGGACTCCCTTAAAAGTAGCGCTCAGCGCTTCGTCCCAAGCCGCCGTCCTAGGGCCGGGGCTTAACTTTCCTCGAACCTTAGGGGCGCAGGGTTAGGGGAATCCTAGGACGAATCCTAAAACTTTTAAGTTGGGCCCTGAATTGTAGCTGCTGGGAGAAAGAAACCTAGCGCATGTCTTGTGGGTGCAAAAAGTATAGTCAGAGGTGAAGACTTCTGCATCAATAGTAACAGTCTAGGCGAGTGGGACAGATTAGATCAGAAAAAGGTGGCCCTGTACGGTTTAGGGGTAGGGACAGAAGGGCAAAAAGTATTTAAACCCCACAATGTTCCTAAAGCAGTGCGGAGATAAACAACATCATGATTAGGGTGATAGTCAAAGGGGCGAAAATGTGTTAAACGAAGGGGTGGGCAGGACCTTGAAGCAAAACAAAACGAAAAGGCACAAGAAGTTTACAGTATTTATTAAAATTCTCTACTCTCTTAAGGATATCAAAAAGGCCAAATTTTATAACTAAAACCCCTGGGCTACAAGTTGTGACAATTGTTTGAGGGGAAAAAAGAAAATACGTTGGAAGTATAAAAACTTTTTTATTAAAGGGAAAATTGGGAAAATTTTTTAGAAATAATGATCCGGGGGGGGTTTTTTGGGAAAAGAAAAGTTTTTACTGTCAAGGGGTTTTTTATGTAAATTGGAAACCCAATTATAAGCCAATACACAAAACACTCACGCAACCACTGAAATAGGGGAGGGCAAAAAAAAAAAATGCATTTTTAGAACAAAAATTTAAAAAATTCAAATATATAAAAATTTTAAAACAAACTTTCTCGGGTTTTATGAGAAGAGTTTTTGGCCCTTTGCCCACCCTCCTCCTTGGCGAGCCCTAAAACAGTGAAAGAAGACGGGGGAAGTGATAAGACGAATGAGAAAACGACTGAGGCAGAAACCCCTTTGCTTGACAGCCTTCCCGGGGCCCCCACCGCCTTTTTAAAGGGAAAAAAACAAAAACAGCCCCGCGGGTGCAAGAGTAAAGGGTTTTAGGCCAAGAGATGAAAACATTTTGGCTTATAAAGACAAATCTGAAAATTCTTTCGGGGGGTGTCAACGATAGGGGCAAAAAATTTGTAATAATTTGCACAACAAAGGGGGAAATTAAGCAAGAAAAGTTCACGAAGCAAGAAAAACATGAAGGCATTGAAGACAAAAAAAGGGAAATTAAATGAAAGGAAAAAAGGGTTGATGGGAAAAAGAAAAAACACAGGAGTGTGGAAAACTTGTAAATAAATGTTTTAAAAAAAAAGGGGAAGCCCCCGAAGCTTTGAAAAGGGAAAAAAATTTATGTTCAAAAAGAAGAGGAAAAGTTTAAAAAAAAAGGAAAAAGGACAAAAAAATTGGGGAATGAAAAAAGGACTAAAAAATTTAAAACGGGAATAAATTTAAAAAAGGAATTTTTTTATACAATAAATAATTTTAAGCAAAAAATTTTGCAGCTTTTTTCCGGGTTTTTAGCAGGCGTTGAGTGATCAGCCCCGGAAGCAGACAGCCCCGGGGAGTGCTGAGGCAGCACAGAAAGGCGAAAAAATACTGAACAAAAAGCCTCAGTGACCCACAGGTTCCCCAGGGGGGTTTGCAAAAACGGGTCTGTGAATATTATAAATTCCCTATAAAAACAGTGGTGACGCTCTAAGTGACGAGGGTGGGAAAAGGGGGGGTGGGGGGAGGTTTACTCTAGTGTTTTGAGGCCGTTCATGGAGTGGAAAATTTTTCCCTTTATTTAACGCCAAGGTCATCTTTGCGCTAAACATGCCCAAGGGGAAGGGGAGGGGGGGTTGGAAAGGGGGGCCATCCCTTACTGTTTTCTTTTTCCCCAAATTTGAAAAAGGTTGCCCTTTGTAATCCTTACTAAGTTTTTTTTGACTGCTTTTTTCTTCAATATTTCCACCCCAGCACCCTTTATCTTTCCCTCTCTTTGACAATGTTTGCTGTTATTTTGTCATGCCTTAACCCGTTTTTCTCCTCTTTTTTCCAAGGCCATCCACTCCTCCATCTTTTGCCCCCACCCCAAAGGTCAGAGGAAAAGGCAGAAGGTTTAAACCCCCCTTGAAACCGACGTGCTCTCCACCCACACTTTGCACAGACGTGATCCCAGCCACACTTTTGCACAGACGTGTTTCCACCCAAACATCTTGCACAGACGTGCTCTCCTGCCGCCGACACAACCTTTTGGGCAAAGGCGGCAACACTCCCCAAACACGCACCCCCGACAAAACACAGGAAATTATGCAAAATTTCAGGTAAGTTATATTCAAAAAAGGGTTTTCTTGACTATGTTTGTAAAATTTAATTTCATCACAAAAAATACTTTTATTGATTCTGGTCAAGCTGATATAGTTTTATAAAAAAACGTTTAAAGCACTGCACGTGTCCCCTGTAAGTCTACACTTAAGCCAAAAAAAACATCAAAAAAAAACTAGAAAAAAAAACAAGCGATTGGTTATGTATGTGTGGGGGGAAAGTGTGTGTACGTTGTCGGGTGTACTAGCAGCATACAGGGCTGGGGAAAAAAACCCGAGGGGTTTCCTGTTCTGAAATTGTATAGAAAAAGTTTTTGACATTAAGTTGAATATCCCTTTTAAAAATTTACTTATCAATACATTTTTAGTCCATTCCAGACAGTATACTTCTGTGTGGAAAAAAACAATATTTCTTATGTATACGTGTGTGATCTAGTCAGAAAAGGGACACCCTTACAATGAAAACTTAAAATTCTTACATGAAAAAACACAAGAGGCAGCCCTCCCTTGTGGAAACCCCTGCAGAAAACCCCAAACGCTGCTAAACCCCAAAACCCAAAAGGGCGGGGGGCGGGCCAGCCGGGGAAAAAGATAAACAATAAAAAAAGGGCTGTAGGTTTAATCTGTCGTGATAGACGTACACGGCCTAAATTTGTGTGGTTTTTTGGTGGGGTGTGTGTGTGGGGTGTGTGGGGGTTGGTGGTGTGGTGTGGGGTTGGTGCCCTGTCTGTCTGTCTGTCTTTTCTGTGTGTGTGGGGGCGTGTGCGTGTGCGTGTGGGTCTTTTTTTTTTCTGTCTGTCTGTAGTCTGTCTAAGGTGTGTGGTGTCTGTGAAATTTGGTGTGTAAGTCAGATGGCCGTTCGGGTTTCCCATTGATACAGAACTAACAACAAAAATCATAAAAAAACATTGGTGGGTCATAAAAATGTTTTTTTTCAAACTTATGGTTAGGGAATTTTAAAGCACAAGTTCCCATTAGTGCTTGTAGAGGGAGTATACAAGGCTTGTTTGGGTGTTTTTGGGAACTCTGGGCCCACTTTTTCCTGGGACAAGAGCCCAAATTAACAGAAACACCACACTGGCTTTAAAAAAAGTGGTAGTTGTGAGTGTTATTTTGTATCATTTTAAAATTTGTCTTAAAGGGCCCTTTGGAAAATGCAGGAAGCAGTCCCCCTCAGACTTTTCATCGATAAAAAACCCCAATTTCTTACCTATCTACCGAAAAAACCTCCCAATATCTACCCCCTTTTCCTTTCAAGGGACACTCGACGCCCTTTCTAAAATGAACATTCTGGGAATCCTTTACAAAAAATCTGAACTGGAAATCTCCCCCTCATCTCTTGCAAAAACGCTTCTAAGAATTTAGGCATCTGGCCCTTTTTTTTTCTCCCCCCCAAATTGCTTTTCTCCCGGGGCCCTTTTTCCCCCAAAGTATGGAGTACGTCTCCCCTTGTTTGGGGGGGGTTTAAACTCATACAGCTCCCCCTAAACAGGGTTGGGGTAAAAACCCTTTAGCTAACCCTCCTCTCCTCGAGGGGACTTTTCAACCCAAAAATCACCGCCGCAATTTTGCTCTTTTGCCTCTTCTACCGTTATTTTCATGCTCACTGCTCTACTGAACTTGCTAATTTGGCATCCCCCCCCAAATCCCCCGGCCCTCGTTGCACAAGATTTTCTACTAAATTTCATCCCTTTTCTGACCTTCCAAATTTAAGATTTAACCCAGATTTTTTACTTTTTCACCCCTTTTCACTGGTAAACTCGGGAAAACTTTTCCGTTTCTTTTTTCCTTTTCCTATAAACTTAAATCTTTTTCAAAAGAAGAGTAAAAAGAAAACCTCCAAAACAAATTTGGGCCCTCCCCCGTTTTTTTTTTTTCTTTAAAGTCTTTTTTTTAATAGGGACGGGGAAACTAAGGGGGCCCTTTGTTTTACCATTTTTTTTTGTCCCTTTGGCCATTTCCCTTGGGATGGAAAAAAAAAAAAAAAAAAAAAAGTCCGGGGAAATTAAACCCCCCCCCGGGACGTTTTTTCCTACCTAGTTTTTTACTGCCCCGGCAACCCCAAATATCAACTACCCCCCCGGGGCCCCTTTTGGGGCGTCACTTTTTTGGTTTTTTTTGGGATTGTGAAAAACCCCTTTGGGGAACACAAATGAGCCCTGGTGATGTCCTATGATGCTATCCAGGTGCTTTTTTGCCCCGTCTTCCTCAGGAAGGCCAGTTGAGGCGGGATGAAGGGGTGTTGCCGGGGGGGTGGAGCCAGCCCCCGCCAGCGGGTGGGCAGGTCCCCCGAGGGCAACGATTGAGAGGTGGGCACTACAGGGTTGGGGAGGGAAGGCAGAACTGAAAGGGGAAAGTGTTAAAATAGTCTCAGAGACTTTCCCTGCCCCCGGGGGCAGTGTGGGTCAGGAGACTGAGGGGGCAGGCAGGTAAAACCGGTTTGTGCCGTAAGAAAAAATAAAACCCGGGCGGGCATGCGGCCCCCGGGGGGAGGGCGCTGAACGACCAGAGGTGAAACGAGACGCTGGGGAACCCCCGGGAAAACTTTGTCGTTTTTACAAATGGACCGGGGCATTTGTGGGCCCCTCTGCCAATCCCCGGACCTTGTTTTTGCCCGGCAAACCAATATGGGGAAAAAAAGAGGGGGCGTGTACTTCACCGATTTTCCAGTCAGAGGGAAATTTAAAAGAAACCCACGATAAACCACTTTAAGTTTTTACACGCCCTGAAAAATATAAAGGGGGAGAGACTCAGTGCCTCGGCAGAGCTTGGTTCACAAGTGGGGGGGGTGGCAGCGCAGACAAAAACGTACAGAAAATATGACAGAAACCCCTTACATTTGGGGGTTTTTTTAAAGAGAATTGACTCGTAACGTACCCAAAAATAAACATACTTTTTATCATGTTTATATTTGTCGGGGGTTGATCAATTCTGTAGCCCTTAAAGGCCCCATACACGTGGCAGGGGAGTGTTTTTGGGGGGCTGAAGCTCGGCAGGCCCTATGCCAAAAACCCGCCACTATTTACTATTTTGGGTGTTTGCTCCCTACTACGGGTCATTTTCTTAACTCTAGTACATCAGGAAGGAAGAGAAGGGCAAGTTTTAAAAAAAAAAAAAATTGGTTTGTTCATTGATTGTTTTTTTTTGTTGGGGTGTAAAGGTCAGGGGTTGAAGAAGAAACTAGGATGAGAGAGGGTTTGTTAGAAGAGGAGCAGTGAGATCTAGCTTGGGGGAGGGGGAAGAAAGGGCAGAAATAATTGATGGAAGAAGGAACACTTTAAAGGGAAAAACAGACAGGAGGGAAAAAAAAACATTTACCTTAATCCTCAAACCCAAAAATACAAAAAAATTTTCTAAACCCGTAATTTTAAAAAACCAAAAATTTTCGTACACCAGGGGTTTTTTGGGGGGGGAAAAAATCCCCCAAAAACTAAAACCCCCAAAAATACCTGGGGGGTCACCTTTACTTTTTAAAAGCCCCATAAAAAAGGGCAAAAGATAGCAGAAGGGAAAAAAAACACCACAACCCCACACCTATAGTCGGACGAAAAGGATAAAGGGGGAGAGGGGAGAACGAGAGGGGGAGGGGAGAAGGAAAGGGGGAGGGGGAGAGAGGGGAGCGAGGGGAAAAGGGGGAATCAAAAAATGGGGGGAAATATCCGGGAAGGGGGACCGGGGGTCAGGGGCCACCTTTTTTTAATTTTAAAAAAACCAAAAATACAAACAGAGAAAAGAGGAAAGGGGAGAGGGGAGAGGGGGAGCGGGGAGAGGGAAGAGAGAGGGGTTTAATTTCAAAACTACCAAAGGGGGGGGGGGAATGGGGTTTAATAAAATAAAAAGTAAACAAACCCAACACAAAAAACAGTTTTTTAAAAAGAACGGCCGAAGGTTTGGGAAAAGGGGGGGGGAAAGTTAAAGTTTTTTTCCCCAACAAAAGGAAAAAAGGTAACCAAAAATTGCGGCAACACCAGCCCTGTTTTTCAACAAATTTGGGGTTAGACAGGGTTAACCCCCAAAAATTCAACAAAAAAAGAATATAAAATAAAAAACCAAAATAGAACACTTTGGGGGAAAAAATTTGAAAAAAAGGGGATTTCAAGGGGGACCCCAAACCTTTTTTCCAAATAAAAAATTTCCCCCAAGTAACCCCCAAAAAGGGAATTTCCCCCCCCTTAAAATTTTTTTTTCCCCTAATTTTCCCCTTTTTCCAAAAAAATAAAATTAAAATCCTCCAAAAGTCTTTTTAATTTTCTTTTTCAAAAACCCCTTTCCCCAAAATTAAAAAACCCAAAAAAAAAAAAACCCCCCGGGTTCCCAAAAACAAAATTTTCCCCAAAATAACAACTTTTCATTTTCCTCCCCAAAAATTTAAAAATTTAAAAATTGAAATTCCAAAACCCCTTGAAAAAAAAAACACAAAACACAAAACACAAAAATTTACCTTTCGAGCCACAACCCCCCGCAAAAAAAACAAAACCCCCACTGAGGAACAAAAGGGGGAAAAACCCCCCAAAAAAAATTTCACTATTAAAAACCAAAGCTATTATAAGTATTTATACACAAAAGTGGTCTGTATAAAAAACGAAAGGGGGGGGAATTTAAGGGGGGGGGTTTAAGGGGGTTTATCAGACAGCCTTTGTTTCCGGGGGGGCCCTGGCTACACAGCCCCCAACGAGCCAAAGGGGGGGGGGGTTTTCCCCCCAAATTTTTTGGCACCCCCCCGTGTTGTCCCCCCGGGGGTTAGGTTTGTGTTTGTGGGGGTGGGGCATCCCCTTTAAGGGCAGGGAGGCAAGGGAGGGGGGGGGGGGGGATTTGGGGGGGAAGGGGGGGAAGGGAAGGAAAAACCCTAACAGAGGGAAAGGGGGGGGGCGGGAGGGGGGGGGGGGGGGGGGTGTGGTTTTGGGGGAGGAAGAAACATAACAGGGCAAGGGAGGGAGGGGAGGCAAGGGGGGGGGGGAGGGGGGGGGGGGTTGGCCAAGGAAAAGAAAAAAATAACAGAGGGGAAGGGAGGGGGGAGGGGGGGGGTGGCAAAGGGGGGGGTGGAACAATTAACAAGGAAAAAAAGGGCAAAGGGGGGCGGGAAAAGACAAGGAAGAAAAAAATGCTTGGATTTTAAAGACGAATGAATTTTTTTTTACTTTTGAGGTTTAGTTTTGCCGGGGACGGACCGGGAGTTGTTAAAGGGAGTGGTACAGGCTTTGGTTTGTGGGGGCCCTGCCCGGCTGGGAAAGGGGGGAAAGGGAAAAGGGGGGAAACAGAAGGGCCCAAGGGAAGGGAAAAAAAAAAAGTTTTGAATTTGGAAAAAACTATGGTTAGGTTTGGAAAAAAAGTTGGAGGGGGAGGAATTAAAAGAAGAGATGGATTTGGGGATAAAAAAGGGGTTTTGGGGGAGAGGAATTTGGAAAAAGGAAAAGGGAAAGGAAAGGGAAAAAGAGGAGAGAAAAAAAAATAATTACCTCACACAAACACAAAATGCCATAAAAATAAAACTACAAAAAATTTCAGAAACGAGGAAATCCTTTTCAAAAATGTGTTATTTTAGAAGAATTTTCATCAGCTTTCTAACCCCAAAAAGGGCAGAATCAAAAAAACACAAAAACACACTGACTCTCTTTACCTTTTCCAACAGCTTAATGGGGCAGTTTTGATGCAAAGGCAGCGAATGGGGTTTTTTTGGGGGTTAGTTGCCTTTGACCTGACCTTTGGGGGGGGTAGGAGGGCAAAGGCCCCCGCTGGGGGCTTTTTGACCTCGCGACCTTTCGGAAGGGTGGATGGAGTTAGTTTTTTTGGGTTTATAAAAAAAGGTTTAGTTTTGTTATAAAATTGATAAAAATCAAATTATCCTTTTGGGCTTTCCCCCGGTGGGAAACAAGGCAAAATTATTTCTATTTTAAAATTTTTTATTTTTCCCCCCCCTTTAGTTTTAAAAAATACCCCTACTCACCCTTAAAAAGGTTCCTTCCCCTTTGCCCCCCTTCCCCGCTGCCTGGGTACGCCACCTCTTGTGCTGCTGTGGGCGACCTCAGTGTTCCTGCAAGACAAAAGGAAAAAAAATAAAAAGACTTTCATAAGGATGCGATGGCAAAAAGGGTTTTTTTAAGGGGGGTTTAGTTGTGAGCTTGATTTTGGGGTATCAGGGGTTTAAAACAAAGAAAAGAAGTGGTCATAAAATTTTTGATAAAACATGATATTTAAATTTAAACGTTTCATATTTTATGTTTTGTATGTATGCAGGGTTTTTATGTAGTAACATAACCCCAAATACACTGAAAAAAAAAAAGACATGAAACTACCTTCCTTTAAACTCGAAACCCCTTTACCCCCCCCCCCCCGAACAACCCCCAAAATTTCTATGGTTTAACCCTTCTAACCCAATTCACTAAAACCCCTACGAGGCAAAAACAAAACAAAAAAAATTTTAACCTTTCCTGGTGAAAAAATAGGTTGCATTGGGGGCAAAGGGGACAGGCCTGACCCTCGACCAAAGTAGGCTTCTAAAAGAACCCCGCCCCTTTTCCCCCCCCCACGCCGGGTGGACCGTTTCCCGTTCCCAATTAGTCTGGTTTCAGAGTGAAAAGGGGGCTGGCTGTAGCTTTGAAAATAAAAAGGATAGCTCGAAAAAAACCCTCATTTTTGGGGGTTTCCCCCCCCCTTAAAGGGGTTTTTGTTATGAAGAGGAAAACCTATCCCTAATTAACTTTACCCAAAAATGACGAGTTCAAGAGTAAACGCCACTACCCCTTTCCCGGGAAAAGGGGGCTTGCCCGGCAGAAAAAAAAAAATACAAGCTAAAAATGTTAAAAAACGCCCCGAGCAGGGAATTAAAACCCGTACAACAATTCAACAGCAACCTCAATAAAAGCAATAAACAAGTCATTGATAAAATTTCAAATAGAAAAAAATTCAAAATCAGTCAAACCGCACCCAAAAACCGACGACAAAAAGGCCCATACCACGCCTGCCCTGGGTTGGAAGGCATGACTTGGTGATAGGAAAGCAGGAGTGCAGACATGCTGGAAATTTGCCAAGTGAAAAATTGCCTGACGCTAAGAGCGTTTTGCAAGAAAAACCCTGAATTTAAAAAGGCCCAAAACCCATATTTTAAACAAAGTAATTAAAAATTTCAATTACAAAATTTAAAAACCCTTTTGCCCCCCCCTTTCCCTGCGGGGGTCCCGGGGCCGCCCCCCTGTGCAGAATCTTTTCCTTTCTTGTCAAGACCCAAAAAAACCAGATAGATTCACTAAGGAGCCAGGTCGTGTTTGGGTTTAAAGGCTATTTTAGTCCTGGAGCTTGATTTTCTGGGGGTATCAGGGGGCAAGCAAAGGAATAGAATTTGGGTCATCATTTAAGATATAAATTTAAAAAGGAAAAATCTCAAAAAAAACCAAAAAACAAAAAAATCTTCATTTTATATTCAAAAAAAATTTTTAAATAAAAAATTTTAAAAAAAAAAATGACAGCTTACCCAAAAAAGGCCCCCTTTCCCCCGGGGCCTCTGGGCGTCACGGCACGGGGGACCGTCCGCAGCGCCCCGTGCTGCGAGGCCCGCC
Source organism: Chionoecetes opilio (assembly GCA_016584305.1). Classification (NCBI taxonomy): domain Eukaryota; kingdom Metazoa; phylum Arthropoda; class Malacostraca; order Decapoda; family Majidae; genus Chionoecetes; species Chionoecetes opilio. The sequence goes on from JACEEZ010018260.1 coordinate 15,110, forward strand.
CGGACACCCCAAAGGGAGGGGAGCTGGGGAGTGTGGAGGAGACCAAATTTGTGGGTGCGTTAAATTTAAGGGTAAAGGGGGCTAAAAGGGGGGTGGTGATCAGGGGGACGAATACCCCAAACCCCTTGACTTTTCAGTAGAGGTGTCAAACTCATCATTTTCATTCACGAACTCATTTATCATTTCTATTACTCTTTTTACAAATAATCATTTTAAAACAAACGTGCAAACAGTACTGGGTGGATACAAAACCCCGACAGGGCGTCTTGCCCCCTCGCTATACGGAGTGAAAGGGCAGGGCCCCAAAAACAAACCTTTCCCCCTTCCCCCAAACCCAGCTCAAACGGGGTGCAGCAAATTTGTACAAAAGTTTTTCGGGAACCAAAAAGTTTGGGCCGTATGGGCTATATGAAACCCTAGTGTTTCGTACAGTCAGCTCAAGAGATAATCTTTACACTTTAAAATTTTCAATTTGGAATGTACCCAAAATACTAAAAAAAGTGTACGAAACAACTAAAAAGAACCAGGGTACGAAAAACCCCGTAACCATGTGGGGCAGGGGCAGCCAGGAAAAGGTTAGTCGTGGCCGCCCCGGGTCGGCTAGGTTGGGGTAGGGATGTAGGGCGAGGGCTTGGCCCTTTTTAAACTTTTTTCCCCGCGAGGTGGCTCAGACCCGGCTCGGGTTTAAAAGGACCCGGTACTGATGCAATAGTTTTACTATTAGTTTTTGTTTAGAAAAGGAAGGCGGGAGGAATTAAAAATTTTCCAAACTTTATGTTTTTAAGTTTTTGTCCGCATGATTTCCTGGGAGAGAGAGAGAGAGAGAGAGAGAGAGAGAGAGAGAGGGGAAGAGGAGAGGAGAGGAGAGAGAGGAGAGGAAGAGAAGAGAGAGAAAAAAAAATAGAAATAAGGAGAAAAAAGAATACATCATTAGTATCTCAATTGAAGAAAAATTTTTTACAAAACATAAAGGTTTGTAAATCGTTCACTTGTATTCATAAATCTCTTAAGGTGTCCAAAATGTGATCAAAAACATCATTGTTCATAACTCAAAAAACCAAAAAAAGTACTAAAAATGATAATATCATTATTTTTCATCGTTGAATAAGAGAAAAGACTTTAAAATACTTATCGCCCATTATATTCATCAGTAAGAGGGGAAGCAGGCAAGAGGTGCTTGGGTTATTCAAATACCGTTCAGGTTTAAAGTGGGAAACAGTGACTTATTTGCTACTTAAAGACCCAGTTCTTAAGACGCCACTTGTTCCAAGCCCCGGAGAGAGAGAGAGAAAAGGGAATTACCACTGGAATAACACACACCTAAAAAAGTGCTAACTGTCAACAACATTCAAATAGCCATCACACAGCCTTAAAAAACCTCTTTGGAAAACCCGCGAATGAATTTCAAAATTATCATCTATTCAGGCAAAGGAAAACAAAATGTCAATACACACAGGAAAAACACATTGATTTTCCATATTTTCATGACTTTTCATTTAATGATATTTTCTAAACTTACTTAATTTCGTTTTGCTTGACCTGTGTTAGCTTTGTAACGGCACTGCAAACCTGTTAAGAGAGAGAGAGAGAGAAGAGAGAGAGAGAGAATCGTCAAGGCACTTTAAAGACACCCCCTTTCTATAACCTGTCCAGGGGAAAAATCAACATTGAAAGCATCACACAGCCCTTGGGCCATCGGGTGGAAACCAAATGTTTGTGCACGTGTCTCATCAGTTGGAGGCAAGAGAAGGGACTCGACTAAGATTTCAAATTAAAAAAGAATAAATTGATCATTGTCGTAAATCTTTTTTCTTCAAATATTAAAGATACCTTTTAAAAATACAGGACGTTTTAAACGGGATGTCAACAAGAAAAAAAAAACCCCCTCTGAAAAAAATAATGGGCGACCAACTCACCGAGCGCAGCGAGGTTTACCGCCCGAGCTGGGAACCTCCCAGCTGGGGTTCGGGGGCGCTGAAGCCCCCCCGAGTTTTTTTTGTAATTTTCATGCTCTGAGAGACTTCTGAGAGGTCCTTGGTTTTATCTAAAATAATTTCTGGTCTCAATTTTGTCTGTTTTTGTGTCCAAAATTTGTGTATTATTATATATCTCTGCCAACTATTGAGTAATACCTCTGGCCAATCTGGCTTCCCTCCTGCTGGGGCATCCTGCTTGAACTCTCCAGGCCTGGAGCCTGCAAATTGACACGTGAGGGCAGTGTGCAATCGATACCAGACCCATCTCCCCGGGCTGTGGCTGCGAACCCCAACCCCCCAAAAAGCTGGGGGCTGCTGTTTTCCACCCCAACTCTGCCTCCTGAAAATTTTTTAGCAGTGCAGTCAGGGATATCGGCAGCCTAGTATTAATTTCCCGCTAGGCACCAAAAAAATTTTTTTATGGTCTGTGCGGATCAGTGGCCAGGTCGGTTCGGCTGTGGGCTAGGAAAACATATAACCCCCCCCCAAAAAACTTTTTAACCCGAATCTCCACGATTCACAGAAATGCCCCGCGGGGCAAAAAAAATACCTGAATCCGCGAACCGCGAAAATTGACATCCCTGTTTAAAAGGGGTAATATCAACCGAGAAAAAATACAACGTGTTTTTACTGCATCACGTATAGGATTGGTGCGCGGCTGTACTATCAGCCAGGCGCCCTTCTCCACCCAGCCACCCGGCCCCATGGGGCCCCACACTGACGCACGCACGCACCCCCATCTGGGAAAACATTCATTGAAAAATCATTATACTTTGCGACGAAAAAAATAATGGGTTTAGAAACTTCAAAGGGGGGAATATGGAGAAAGTTTTAAAGGGTTCGATAAATTTGTTTTTTTCCCCCTCGCTAACCTAACCTGTCATTTTGCTGAAGTGTTTTTGGGGGGGGAACCCCCCCCAGTGAATTAGGTTATAATCATGCCCTTTTGAGTTATTTAACAGTTAGGTTACAGGGGGGTTTTTGGGGGGGGGGGCGCGGCCCCCCCCAAGTGTCGGAGAGTTTGGAAATAGGGAGTATTGGTTGAACCATTTTTTCCCCGGTTTTTAGGCTACTTCAATTAGTATTTGAAAAAAAAATGGAAACTTAAAATTTTGGGTGAGGGTAAAGCTGGTGTCATCTTTACAGGGTCTGCACGTGTTACAAGGTGACAAGGTCAGAAGACCAAAAAAAGCGTTACGAAATTTTTTGAAACGCCCAAACCTGGGAAAAAATCTATATATATATATCCCTAAAAAAATATAATTTTCTTTTTTTTTGCGAAATTAGTAGAGTAGGTTTTTGCAGCTTTTTTTAGCACTAAAATGTGACCGGGTGAAATAAAAGGGTTGATTTAGTGTTTCCCCCTAATCCCCCTTTCCCCCCCAAACCAGGGCGTGCTAGACATTTTGGGCCCCGGGGGGGGTTTATTTCCCGGGCCCGGGCCCCCTCAAATTTTTGCAGGGGTTTGGGGGGGGGGGGGGGCAGAGGAGGGGGGGTTTGGGATTTTTTTTTTTTAAAAGGGAAAATATTTTGGTGCTTTGAAGACTTTTTTAATGCCCTAAATCCTTTTTTAATCCGAATTAAAAAAACCCATATGGTACTCAGTTGATTAAAATTTAAAAAAATTCCCCAAAGGGAAATTTAAGCAAATTTTTAGAGGACACAGGAGTTTTTTGTTTTAGTGAGGCTTTTTGGGGGGGATTTCGCCTAAAAGGGGAGAAATTAACCTAACCTTCAATTCACTTTTGAAATTTGGGCACCCTTAAAATTTTTTTCTTACTCTTACCCACTGAAGCAGCGAAGGTCTGGAGGAAAAACAACACTAATCAGGCGGGAAAAAACTAGAATTTACCAACGGCGCGCGACCCCGCAGATCTCGTCCCTTATAACCATATTGGGTTAATTCAACATCAAAAAAAGATCTGTCGCCGAAAAAAATGAACACTCGCCGACGAGAAAAAATGAAAACTCCTTCCTAGGGGAATTCCTATCGGCGCAGTTCCAGGGACCCAAAAAAAACTAACCTAAACCCGCCGGGGGGGATTATTTTTTCCCCAACTTTTTTTACTGGTGGGGGGGCCTTCCAAATTGGGTGGCTCCGAAACTACCACAGGATGTTCTTTAAAATACCCTCTTGTAATTCCCCCCAAAGTTAACCGTTACCATTCTGATGAAACCAAGCCTAAACCTACAGCAAGCTAACCTGTTTTGGGGAAATAATTTGGTCGGGCCACGTGGGGGTTAAGATCGGTAGAAAGAGCCCATTCTCTTGATAAAAATAAAACTAATACTAACGTAATATAAAAACCCCTAATAATATAATTTTTCCCGGGGATCCCCCACCCCAGGGCCGGCATGGAGTCTGGGGCGGGGCGGGGCCACAACCCGGGTAACTCTCATGTCCCTTTGCCTGCAAGGCCAAATCACACCTGCGAGTACTCTGGTACGAAAGAAGGGTTTTTTGGTGTTTATCCTGTGGTTTAAATAGGGATTTACCTTTTTTGGGGTTTGGTCCTAGCGGGGGCCACGTGGGGGGGGAGGGGGCGAGCAAGCCGTCCCTTTAGGGGGAAGTCGGCCGAGAGTGGCCGCTGCCGAGGTTCGGGCCGGCCCTCCCTTCTTGATCTTGATCTTGATGTTACAGGGGCCTTTTTTTTCATAGGCCCGGCCCTTTTAAAACCCCTGCTCCTGTAGTCTTTTTTTGTTCTTGTTTTTGGCTGTGAGTCTATTGTCTATTTTTCATATCCACATTTTTTCCAAAACTCTTTCAGTCTCAATCATCCGTCCCCGTCCACCACACAGTCCCCCCAGTAAAAATCCTTTTTTCCCGTCCCTTTTAACCACCTCGTTCTGTCCCTCCCATTTCAGCAAAAACCCCCGCATCATTTCCCTTCTCTCCCCCCTATACTTCTCCATTCTAGATCACAGTTCCCCTGTTTTATCCTCACCCATGCACCTCTGGCACATTTGCTGCCGACCGGGGCCCTCTATGTTCCTTGCATTGACATGGGGCCCCTTTATTTTGATTTGCTTGAGTTCAGGGGCCTTTTCTTCTAAGGCTGGCAGCCTTTAAACCCCTGCCCTGTGTCTTTTTTCTTTTTCTTGTTTTTGGGGCTTTAATCTATTATCTATTTCTCATATACCACATTCTTTTTCCCTAAACTTTTCACTGTCTCAATCATCCGTCCACTTGTCTCCCACCAGTCCCCGCAGTAAAACATCCATTTTCTTTCCCGTCCTTTCAACCCCTCGTTCATGTCACCCCCCATTTCAGTCAAAACCACACCATCATTTTCCCTTCTCTCCCCCCTATACTTTTCCATTCTAGTATCACAGTTCCCTGTTTCATCCCACCCATGTCACACATCGGCACCTTTGCTGCCCCGACTGGACCATCTGTAGCTCCTTGCATTTACATCTAACAAAAGGTTCAGGGGGAGACTTTAGAGAGAGTTTTAAAAGGGGGCGGGGGTTTTTTGCTTAACTAATAGCGCATTTTTTGGACGTTCCCGCCCTGGTTCAGTCCCCCGCCCGGGCCGGGGGCAGGGTGGTGATGTCGCGAAAATACATCGAGACTGGCCCCGTCCCATTCGTCGTTCCTATTGGCGGGGGGACGAGTGGGCGGTACGGAACAACTGTGGGGGCGGCGGGCGTCCATTTTGTAAATTTTTTTTTTTGTCGTCCCCCCCTTTTAACCCTTTTGCTGAAGCCCTTTTACAACTACCACGCCTGTGTTTACTTTGGGCCCTTTTGGTTTGGGCCCAATCAGGGTTGTTTCATGTTTTATCAGCCCACGAGAAGCCCTGGTCCCCTTTCCCCCCCGCGGGCCCTGTAGTGCCCCAGGGCCCAGTTCCCCCCACACTGGCCCAAGGGGCCCCCCCCCCCCCCCCTGGTATGTGGGTCGGACCAGCCTGGATGGGCTGAACCGTTCTAGATTCCCTCGCAAAAAAAAGGGGACCCCCCGGGGACTAGCCCAGTCCCCCCCCAGGGCCAGAGCGGCCCGCGAAAAAAACCTTTTTAAAACTTCCTCTATTTGTACAACCGGGAAGTCGCGGGGATTCTGGTACGAGATAGGGGAAAGTGGCGCTACGGGGGCCTTTAGGGGTTCGATAGTTTGATTGGCTGAGCGAGTACAATAAAGGGTCAAAAGCCTCGCCAGCGAATCACATATTTTTTTCTCAAAAAGTTTCAGCCAATCCAAGGCTTCCACGCTCTCAGCTGTGTTTAAAAAACAAATTTATCTCCCCCCCAAAAAATGTTTCCACCCTTCTTCCTCCTCCCCCTCCCTCCCTTCCTAGCTTCTCCTTCTCCTTCTCCTCCCCCTTTTTTCCCCCTCCTAACCTTTTCTTATAGCATTTGGGTTAGTAGTTGTAGTGGGACCCACATAACAAGTTTCCTTTACAGGAGCTACCACGTTTAGGCCTCCCCCGGCCCTCTTTTTAGTTTCCCTTTATTTTCTTTGTTTATTTTAGCCGCAGTAATAAGCCGTTTTTTTATCGTCCCAGCACCCGGTCTTGGTTTTACGAAGACCACCCCCAATAAACATTTGCTGAAATTGTGTTATATGCTTTGTGATATTTTTTGCAATTTTTTTAGACTGTTTATTATTTGGCCCCACCAAGCTTTTTGGGGTTGTTGTCGCAAAAAACCCAACCCCGTTTTCAATTGCGAAAAAAAAAGGGTTCTTCGTCCCAAAAGACGATGTTTGGGGCCCAAAACAAAAGCACGGCTAAGTAGTATTTGGGCAGCAGTAATAGTAGTGGTAGGGTAGTAGTATTTAGTAGTGTAGAAAGTTTTTATAGTAGTAGTGGTGATGAAGGAGGGGGGAAAATTAGGAAAGGGGAAAGGGGGGGAAAAAGAATAAAGGGTAAGAGAAAGAAGGATGAGGAAAAAATCCCTTGTCTGTCGAGACCCGGTGGGTAAGTCAGGGTAAATTTGCCATCGTTCCCCCACTCGGCTCATCCCCTTTCTAACAAACTCATCACGAGGGAGGGCTTTTTAATATGGCCTTTTTTTCATTTGTATACTTGCCCTGTTCAGTTTTTTTGAGTCAAAAAACTTTCATATTACTAAATTTATGGATTTTTATGTATATTGCGGGGCTCTACAACTGCCTAGGGGGAGTTGCGGGTTTTTACAGCTAAACGTTTTTAAAATACGTCATAAATGTGCCTGCAGAACCCCAAAAAATTTTGGCCCAGGGCAACATTCAGAGAGATTTAAAAGGGCGCGGTGTTTGGGTTTAACTAATTTCCCCTCATTTGTAAAAACCCCAAAAGTCGGGGGGTTTTCGGGTTTAGGGAGAAGGGGTGGCGCTACGGTGCACATGGGCTTCGAAAAGTGATTGGCTGAGCGAGTAAAATTCAGTAAAGGGCCTCGCCAGCGAATCACATAGTATTTCTCAAAAAGTTTCAGCCAATCACAAGGCTTCTACGCTCTCCCCTGTGTTTAAAAAAAATTTTTATCACCCAAACCCAAAAATGCTCCACCTTCTTCCTCCTCCTCCTCCCCACCTCCTAGCTTCTCCTTCCCCTTTCTCCCCTCCTCTTCCCCCTCCTAACCTTTTTTTTATAGCATTTGGTAGTGTTGTAGGTAGGAGCTACTAAAAATAGCCCCTTTTACGGAGCTCCCCAAGTTTTGGGCCTCGCGGCCTCTTGTAGTTTCCTTATTTCTTATTTTATGTAGCACAGTAAAACCCCGTTTTTTTATCGTCCCAGCCCCGTTTTGGGATTACGAAGCCCCTCCAATAACCCCTTGCTGAAATGTTTTGTTAAAACGCTTTGTGTTTATTGTTTGCAATGTTTTGGATGTTTAAATTATTTGGGCCCCCCAAACCAAGCTTGTTGTTTTTTTTGTCGCAAAAACCCAAATCCGTTTTAAATGGGGGAAAAAAAAAGGGTTTTCCCGTCCCCAAGACGATGTTTTGGGACGACAAAAGCACGGCTATAGTAGTAGTAGCAGCAGTAATAGTAGTGGAATTGGAAAGTATAGGGTAGTAGTATTAGAGTAGTAGTAGGGGTTGGGGAAAGGAGGAGGAATTAGGTAGAGGAAAAAGGGAAAAAATAAAGGGTTTTAAGAGAAAAAAAGGATGGGAGGAAAATCCCTTTTCTGTCGCAGGGGCCGTGTGGTGATTCAGGGTCAAAATGCCATCGTTCCCCACTCGGCTCATAACCTCATAAAAAACTCATAAACGAGCGGATGGCATTGAAGGGGGCCCTAATTTAAAATTTTTTATACTGCCCTTTTCCCATTTTCTTGAGTCAGAAAACATCATATTTTACTCTTTTTATGAGTATTTTTATGTATATTGCGTGCTCTAAAAACTGCCTAGAGGCTTTGGCGGGGTTTTGACAGCTCAACGCCCTTTAAAATACGTCTAAACGTGCCTGCAGAACCCCAAAAAGTTGCCCAAAAACAGCTTTTGGGAAGTCGCTGGGGTCGGCAGCCGGGAAAGTAAGCCTCTCGGGAAATGTCCCCCAAAAACCGGCCTTTTTGGAAGTCGTTTGGGGTCGTGCGGGGCCCGGGAAGAAGCCTTTTTCTAAATGGCCCCGGGCCTTGGAAGAAAAAGGTCGCCACCCCGGGTTCCACCCTACACATTTTCCCATACCGGGTTTGCCTCTTCCCTTATACCATTCTAGTTTTTTCCTTTTGCCCCATTTTCTTTTTTTTCCACTTTACTAACCCCACATACTTAAAACTTACTCATGATCTCGGGGTTTTAAAAAAAAAATTTCCTCACACCCCAAATAAAGGCCTTTTTAATAAACCATTAAACATTTTCCTTTCCCAATTACTTTCGGTCTTCCATCTACCATTTTGTAAATCCCCCAAAAAATCGCAATCCACTTCTTTCAAACCAATTTTTTGGGGCATCGTTCCCCCCATTTCCCTCCCAAAAACATTCACTCCACAAAAAAAACTTTTCGTGAAAATTTCTTGTGTCCCCCATTCGTTCCATTCTGATCTTTCCCTTTAGTGTTGCTTTCGAATGTCTCTCCCAAAATTTACCCCTTTCCCATGTCCCCTTTTAAAACCCTTCAGTCGTCCCCATACCGGGGTTGCATTCATTTCCATTCTTGCTACTTTTTTTTTGGCCCCCTTTCCCAAATTTCCTCTATTTCACTCTCATTCCAGGGCAATCACCCCATACCATCAAAAATGTTTGGGGGACAGCCACATTTTTTCCACATTTTCCCTCAACACATCATATTTGCTTGCCCTCACCCTTTGGCCACACCCCCCAAGTCGCCCCAACCCCACTGTTTTGGCCTGGGGTGATCTTTTCAGCCTTTGTTTTTCCACACCATTGGAACAATCCCACATCCAAAGGTACTTGTATTCACTGGGTTTTTTTCAAATTCCTTTTCCCCCAGTCCCCATGTACGTTTCTGTCTTTCCTCTGTTATATTTACTATCATAAACCTTATTTTTCTCACGGCTAAATTTACTCCAAAAGTCCCCTTCCCCCATACCAGTCCCCAAACTTTAAACCCGGGCTCGGGGTTTTTCCTGGGCCGACTCACTCAAAACTACCATACCTCTGCATACTTAAACAAATTTATTTTGTCTTTTCCCTTACTCCCCTCCTGCTTTCCATTCTTCTCATCCTTACTGCCAGTTCCTCAGTATAAAAAGACTAAAAAAGGGTTTGGGGGACAGAGGATCCGGGGGCCAAAAACCCCTCTCTCACTCCCACCCTTTCTTTTTTCTAAAACTACCTATTTATATTTTGCTCTAGTGTCTTCATACGGGGCTTCTCACTATTTTATTTTTTTGGCCCCAACCCAACCTTTTTTTCCAAAAACCCTTTCATAACATTTCTCGTTTACTCTTCATAGGCTTTTCAATGTCTAGGAAACCCCAAAGGGACAAAATGTCCCTTTTCCCCCCCTTTCCTTCCTGTTTAATTTTTTTCATTCACACCCCCAAAAATGTTGTCCTCTGCCCTCCCCATCCACTTTGAAAACCATTTTTTCTCCTCACCTTTAAAACCATAGCTCTCTCCAACCATTTACACAACCTTTCCTTTTAACAAATGCACTAAAAACTTTACCTACTATTTCAAATTTGGGCTATTGGCTATAGTTTTTTCAATTCACTCTTTCTCTTGTATCCTCCTTTTTGCAATGGGTCATTCATTCCCTTTTCCCAGGCACCCTTTTTCCTTTTTCCCACACAAAGGTTTAAAAAGGTCGTCATTCTGTCAATCCCCACCTCCCCCCCCCTTCTTATACATCTCATATGGTATTTCATCCGGGCCCGGGTGCTTTTTTATTCTTTTTCCTCCTTTACACAAATTCTTACTTCATCCCTGCTAATCCATTCATTCAACTCTTTCCGGGATCCTTTTTTTTCCAAAAGTTATAATTCGGGGGTTTCGTCAAAGGATTTCAAACCCCCGCCCCCTATGTCTTCCCCAAAAATTTTTTTTAACCTCTTTGATTTTTTTTCTCACTGTTTACACATTCAGGGATTTTACTTTCAAAGGGTTTCAAATCTTCATTCCCCAGCCATCTTTTCCCCCCCCATGAATTGAAACCCCTCAAAAGCCCCCTTTCAAATCCTTTCTCTTTTAAAGGGGTCGGTCTTACCCCCTGTCACCCATAACTTTTGCATCCTTTATCTTTCGTGGTTTTTTTAGTCGCTGCTTTTCCCAAAATTTTTGTCCCTGCATTTTGGGATTCATCCTCCCCCTTCCCTTTCCCTTTTTTGCCTCCTTTTCTTTAACCCCACATTTCTTGTTTTTAAACCCTTTTTTGTTCCTTTCCTTGCCTCTCTAAACCTCAAATTTCCCCCATGGTTTTTTTCCCCCTCTTTCTTCCATTTTTTTCAAAAAACCCCATTTTTTTTAAATGCAGCGCTCCTCACTTTTCCGTTGTCTCCCCATTTTTGCCATTCACCTCTTGTCTCTTTTCTGTCCCCCCATCTCACTCGACACACTTGAAAAAACTTCCCATTTTGCATCTCTAAACCCCCATTTGTTCTTTACCGGTCCCTTACTTTTGGCTCACTTTTTTTTCCCCAAAACATAAAAGTCCCCTACAAACATATTATGACAACCCCAAAATCAATTTTTCCCTCCCTTTATCTATCCGCCTTCGAGGGAACACTCTCGCATTTTTCCATTCACCAACACATAATTAATTTCACTCTCTTTGGGTTTCCTTTCATTCCACGTCACGCGACCCTCGGCCCCCAAAATCTCATTAGGTTTTTTTTAACTCCAAAAATCTATAAATTTAGCAAACATTTCTCCATTTTGAAATTTTTTTGCTCTCCTACTACCCCGATGTTGTTCCTACACCCCATAAACCCTCCCCACTCTCCCGGCATTTGGGCTCTAAAAAACTTCTTTATAAGTTGTACTTCATTTTTATTCTCTCTCCCTGCTTATCACCTTCAACCGTCATGTATACCACAATCATATAAAAATTTTTTTTCCCTTTTTCGTTGACCCAAACATTCTACCTTTTAGAGCCCGAACATCCTCCTCATAGCATGTTACCCCGTCTATTCATTTTACTTTAAGGTTTTCCCTTTCCCTTTTAAAGAAAAAACAACCCCTCCCCCCTAGTTTCCTTGTTTCTTTCGTCCCCTTTTTCCCCCCCAAACATCCCATACTCACTATTTAGCATTCGTACTCGTCTTTAAATGGGGGTTTTAAATCACACCAACAGTTCGAATTTCCATTCACCTTTTAATTCCTTTTCATACATTCCATATTTACCAAAACCCCAACCCCTTTACTTTATACATCCAAAAAAACATGTTTCTCTCCCGGGTGGGTCTTTTTTTCTGTTTTCCCCCTCGTCTCCTAAGTGGGTTTTGATTTCGGCTAGTTCCCGTTGGGCTGTGCGGGCCCCTCCTTTTTGATTCTTTTGCCGCAATTTTTTCCCCGGGGTGTTTTGGCTCCCGGGGTTCACCTCTCTCCTTTTTTTTTTTTTTTTTTACTCTTAGTTTTTCGTCGCTCCCAAGGATTTCCCCTGATTTTGTAAAAAGTTTTTGTGTTCTTTTTAGCTTAATTTTTAAACTTTTGCTTTTCCCTCGTGGGCTTGTCCCTTGTGATCTTTCCCCCTTTGACTGGGCATGTGGCCAACCCCCAACGTGTCTGTACACCAATTTCTTTGCTTTCTTTAACCTAAATCCATTTTTCATGATCCTTTTTTCAGTCCACTGTTTTCTTTCACAAGTAGGGGCCCCCGGGTCTTATTTCCTCACCTTTTTCATCAACCAGCCATTTTATCTTCCAATTCTATTTATTTGGATTTGATCACTATCATAACAGGGCAGGGGCCCAAATTTATTAAAAATTTTTAATAAACAAACCCTTCTGTCACCTTTTTTTTTTCCCTTTTTGATTTGTAAAATTTTATCCCCTCCAATCTCCCCTGTAAGTAAAACATAATTATATTGTCCTTTGCGAAACTGTTTGCCCCTGGATCCCGTTTCGTTGTTTTCTGAAACCCTTCATCCCCACTTGCCTTTTTTTGCTTGTGTCCCTTTTTTAAGTTCCCCCATAAAATTTCCTTTCCTCAGCCAATGAACATCCTTATATGAGAAAATAAAGGGTTTTTTCATTTTTATCTTTTACCCCTTTGGGTTTTTAGTTTAGGCCCAAAATTTCCCGAACTTTCCTTACATTAAACCTTGATATGTGACTCTATTTATCCTCGAGGGCTTATCATTTTTGGGTTCCCAAGGGTTTCCCAGCCTATTTATGGCTATGGGTGCCTTCCGAGTTTCTTTTACCCACTTTATTTTAAAAGGCCCGATTTTGCCCCAGTGACTCAGTCGGGGCACAACTTCTTCCCTTTTCCTGCCTTTTAAACCCTTTTCGGCTTCACCGTCCATGTATGTTCCCAAAAATTGATGTTTTACCAATCATTTCTTTTTGTTTTTTTCACTGATTCTTTGAAGGGGATTTTGTAGCTTGACACTTTTTCCCTTGGAAAAGACTGCAGTTGTAAAACAGCTGTTTACCTGCTTCGTTTCGTTCATGAAATCGTACCAAAAAAAGCTTCAGGTATTTATCACATTTTAAAAGTGAAAACCAATCTCACATACTCAAAAAGTGCATCCCAAATCCGTAAACCCCTACTTGAAAAATTTCCCCACTTATGTGCCTCCCCCCCTCCCCCCTCCGGCAGTCTCCCCCCTGTATCTTCATCATCCCCCTTTGGGGTTTTTTCGTTCCCTTTGATCTTGGCCCCCCTATCCAACCCCAAACCTTGTTTCCCCACATTTCCCTTTTTTATTGCGCAGCCCCTTTTTCCACATCCTGCCATTCTCTCCCCACCCCTTTAGGCTGTGGGTGTAGCACACAAAAGGACTGGCCTCTCTCCTCCTGGTCTCTTCTACCTAAAAGTCTGGCGTCCTGGGTCTATGAAAACGGACTTGGCCCCCTCTCCTACCTCCGGGGGAAAGTCAAAAAAAAACAGATCTCCCGCAAACAAACCGTGGTTTTTTAGCCCCCCGGGGCAGGGTTGTGGAAAATTTTGGGAAACCCCACTTGTCGTCCGAGCCACCCAAAATGATTGTATTTTTAAATAGATTATCGTCCCAAACCCTTTCTAAATAAATAGGCGTAGATAACTATCATTGAAATTCCCGCATTCCACATATAAAAATATTTTCTCTTTTTTACCCAAAAAAATTAATATAAATTTGCCCTCAAACCAAAAACCCGCTATAGCCTTTACAAGCTGCACTGCCCGGCCAAAACCGTCTCTATGTACAGTACTAGAGAACCCGGGTTTTGGGGGAGGCCCCACCACGCCTCTACAGGGGACAGGCACCCCTCTCAGACAACCCCCGCACCAAAAATGTTAAAAGTCAGCCAGAAGGGTATAAAATTTTGAATCCCTCAACCCCAAACCCAAAAGACCCCCTCCCAAAAAGACCCCACTCAGGCCCAAAAGACCCCAAATAGCCAAAAAGACCCCACTCACCAAAAAAGACCCCACTCAGCCAACAGACCCCCTCAAACCAACAGACCCCACTTTAGGCCAACCGGGGGCCCCCTCAGCCAACAGACCCCCCCTTTAGCCCAAAAGGGCCCCCTCAGCAACAAAACCCCACCCCCAGCCAGCAACCCCCCTCAGAAACAAACCCCTTTTTCCCCTCCACCCCCCCCACTTTCCCCCAACCTCCACCCCCCCCCGCCCCCACAGAGACCAGAACAACAAAGAGTCACGAGTGGAACCACACAGCAGCAGAGTAACAGCCCTCCGGATGTATGTTTCTACTTCAGGAAGGAATATATGCTGGCATGGGGCTAGTGGTAGGGGACTGCAAATTTAGTCACCCAAAGCCATGTCAAAAACTAAAAAACCTATCATTACCTATGGCCCATGGGAGCCAAGAGGATGCACATTAGGAATGGAATGCGGGAACTACCACCCATTCTTATGCCGAGACTCCATTCAGAAGAAAATGTGCCTGAATAGAAGCTGTAGCTACCTACACCCACATCTGTGGGACAAAAAGGGAAAAACCTACACATAGGCCTATAACTCCTGCAGTACCAAACCCACAACTATTAAGCAGCCCCATGGCCACAGCATACACCTAATCACCCACTAACCTTACCAAGACCACAACAACACTGGGAACATATATCTACCGACACAAGCCAGAACCATTTTTTAGAAATATTCAACGAAATAAAGACAATTAACAATGACAAATCTAACCAAAATCGTAGACACCCAAGGAACTGATACGGAAACTAATAGGGCAGCAACCGCATCAGCCGCAATTCCCAACATCAATGCTCCCCCAGATACAGCATCAGCCTCTATTTCCAACATCAATACCCCACCAGACAAATCTCTGGCTCAGTGCAAAAAAGAGCCACTAGAATGCTTCCTCATGGGAAATATCCAAGGCCTTTACCCCAAGTCTAACACAAATAAAGTGCCATTCCTATCTGACCGCACACCGAAGAAGACCTCGCCTTCCTCGCCCTTACTGAATCCCATCTGAGTGAGGAAATCAACGACGTTGAAATCCAATTAAAAAAATTACACCGTATTCAAAAACAGACAGAAAAGACAGGTCACATGGAGGTACCATAACATACGTCAGAAACGACTTGATATCAAATACTGAAACCCTGCTATCATACTCCTATGGCCAAGCAGAGGTGTTATTACTCCACATAAAGAAACTCTCGGTGATCGTCACAAACATCTATCGGCCTCCACTCTGCAATAAACAAAAGTTCAGCGAGATAATCACGAAAGTGCAACAAAAAACTGAACTCCTACCCCCTCCAGTAAATGACATAATAATTACAGGAGACTTTAACTTTCCCATCATGAGATGGCCGACAGGGACCCTTGAGGGAAGGAGCCGAGAGGACCAAGAACAAGCAAAAATGCTACAAGACCTCATGGAGCATCTCTTCCTGAGTCAAGAAATTTACACAACAACCAGAGGAAACAACATTCTGGACCTACTATTTACAAATAACCAAGAAATAATACATGGGTACAGAGCCGAAAAGACAGTACTCTCAGACCATAAACTCATCACAATAACATTGGCAAAGAACAAAAATACAAAAAAGTAACAAAGAGTACACTGGAGAAGAACAAGGATTCAGGAATCTTAACTTCAACAGTGGTGAAGCAGAC
The DNA here is from genome assembly GCA_016584305.1 of Chionoecetes opilio. Lineage (NCBI taxonomy): Eukaryota > Metazoa > Arthropoda > Malacostraca > Decapoda > Majidae > Chionoecetes > Chionoecetes opilio. The sequence continues at coordinate 30,720 of JACEEZ010018260.1, forward strand.
TGGGAAGGAGTAAGAAATGCCGTAACATCAACAAACTGGGCTGAAAAATTGCGCAACCAAGACCCAAGCAGCATGATGGAAGTCATCGTGACAGAGTACTGGAAACGTGCAACAAGTACATTCCCAAAAAGAAAAGGAAAGGAGGCAGAAGGACCCAAATACCCAGGGACAGGAAAATACTCATGAGAAAAAGGACAAAACTGAATAAACAGATGGATAAAACAGAAAAAGAAGATAAAAAGCAAGAAATCTGGACTCAAATAACTGAAATAGAAGAAAATATTCAGAAATCCCATGAACAACAAAGGAAAAGAAAAGAATCAAATGCAATCACAAACATAAAACTCAACTCAAACTACCTTCAGCTATGCCAAAAAGTTCTCAAAAGCCTGTGCCCCCATTGGACCTTTACTAACACCTGAAGGACAATTGGAAGAAAATGCAGAGAACATATGCAAACTTCTTGCCGAGCAATACCAGTCAGCCTTCAGCAAACCCGACGAGGCAAAGAAAGTAACAGACCCACATACCCTACTTTGTCTGCCAACACTCCCTGACGAAACAACTACTTCAGGCCTGGAAGACATAGAATTCACCCAGGAAGATATAATTACAGCAATAAAAGAGCTAAAACTGAACTCAGCGCCCGGCCCAGATGGCATACCAACAAGTCTGTTAATCAAATGCAAAGACAGCATAGCGTATCCATTACACATACTATGGCGTCACTCATTGGATACAGGTAAAGTGCCTGACCAGGCAAAGAAAGCAACAATAACCCCAATCTACAAAGGGGGACCCAAGGGCTCAGCAAAAAACTACAGACCCATTGCACTCACCTCACACATGGTGAAAGTGTTTGAAAAAATCATCCGAAACAGGATTTATGCCTTCATGGAAGAAAGTAAATCTTCTTAACATTGGCCAGCATGGATTCCGGATAGGCAGATCCTGCTTATCACAGCTCCTAGCATACCACGACAAACTCCTCCACCACCTCGCAGAAGGTAAAAACGTCGACACAGTATTTCTGGATTTCGCGAAGGCCTTTGACAAGGTGGACCATGGCATCCTCATACTGTCATACATAAGATCAAGGACCTTGGAATAGCAGGAAAAGTGGGTTTATGGCTATACGACTTCTTCACTGAAAGAACGCAGTCAGTGACGGCAAATGGAGCCATTTCAGAGGAACACAGTGTGGTGAGCGGTGTCCCCCAAGGGTCTGTACTAGGACCTCTACTCTTCCTCATCATGATAGGGGACATAGACAAAGAAGTGACCCACTCAACAACGGCCTCTTTCGCTGATGACACCAACATATGTAAAAGCATTGGAGCCAGAGAAGACATCAGCCTTCTTCAAGAAGATCTCGACAAAATCTATGAATGGGCCAAAACAAACAACATGCTATTCAATGGTGAAAAATTCCAACTTCTCAGGAGTGGTAAAAACCAAGAGATCCTAAACAACACCTCCCTCCTGTCAAGCGAGAAACAGGTGATAACCACTAGCCCACATGTAAAATGTCTGGGCATTCACCTCAATGCTGATGGCACCTTCCAACGCCACATCGAAGAGACCATCAAAAAAGCTAGAAGGATTGCAGGGTGGATACTTAGAACCTTCTACTCCCGGGAAAAAGAGTGTATGATGACTCTATGGAAAGCACTAGTCCAGCCCATCCTGGACTACTGCAGTCAACTATGGTCTCCCCACAAGGCTATGGATATCCAGGCCCTTGAGTCGGTACAACGGTCATTCACAAGGCAAATAAGAGGGATGAAAGAACTCTCCTACTGGGAAAGACTAAAAAGACTAGGACTATATTCCCAGCAACGACGCAGAGAGAGATATTCCACCATATACATCTGGAAGATCCTAGAAGAAAAAGTACCCAACCCCTCCAACATCAACAAAGTGGAAGCTTACATAAATGAGAGGGCAGGTCGGAAATGCTACAGGAAAGCCACACCAACTCAAGCCCCGGCAAGAATAAAGACTCTTCTATCAGCCAGCATACCCTACAGTGGCCCAAGAGCCTTCAACAGCCTCCCAAGAAACATCCAAGACATCACCGGCTGCTCCGTAGAGAAGTTAAAATCCCAACTGGACGAATACCTGTGGACAGTCCCTGACGAACCACCAGTACCGGGTTACACTTCGCTATGTAGAGCACCCACAAACTCATTACTGGACCAAGTGAACCTACAGTTTAGGGACGCTAGGACCGGCTGCAGCGGTAGAACACTACGGCTCTGAGGAATTATCCTCTAAACAATATCAAGTATCAAAGGTGTTTTCTGCGGGGGATTTCGCTTGCAAGCGAAAAAATTTCGCTTGCAAGCGGTCACTTTTCCTCCGCAGAAAACGTTTCCGTCGCTTGCTCCTGAGATAGCAGGGCGGCGGCTGAGATGTAAACAAAACATGGCGGCGGACCAAAGTTTCTCGAATGGTTCGATGCTGGATCAGTTCTATGTTCTTACCTAAAAGTGACGCTCATATTGTCAATAAAGCAGCACAGAAGCTTGGAACAGAGGAATGCACAAGTGGACAGGATGATGGAAGATGGCCGACGGAGTCTGTTCGCTGTGTTGTGTGTGTAAAGACTGTTTGAATGCATATATAGGAATATGTAAAGATGTGCCGGTTATTTTATCCTTAATTACACGCCGCAACCTCACTTACCTGATTCAAGATTATAGAATAAGATATTAAAATAAGAAGGAGTGATTGATTTCAACTAAAGTACACTACTGTCACATTTTATTGAAGCACAAACCACCGCCACGTCAGCCGAACGCGACAGTGCCCAACAAAACATTTTCGCTTTCTGCTGCAACAAATTCTTGCGGGTCGGGCAATCACTTATGGATGAGAACACAAGAAATTTGAGCAATCGAAAAGTGTCGCTTGCAGCGAAAATTTCACTGTTTTTCCCCGGGAGAAAACGCCTGAGTATTCCAAAAGACACAAATTCCATGTAATTTTTTTTCCAACCGTTAAATTAAATCAAAAAAAATATTTTCACATTAATGACTCAAAAGCTGCTGAACTCGAGAACTCACATATCTATCATTCTCAAAAGATAAAGGAACTGCCTCCTCTACTTTTTCCCCGTGTCAGCTGGCGCTTTAATATTTCAGTTGTTTCGACATATATATTGTGTAGGAATGAAAGTAAACAATCTCCCTTTCCTACACACTGATGCTAAAGAAAAAAGTATGGTTCCCGTTGAAGTCATTTCTTACCATGCCTTGGAAGGAAACGGCTGTGGTGCCAAGGTTTTTGTGTCTGTGACAATGTGGATTGGATAGATGTTAATTACGATTCAATAATCTCCACTGAAACGAAATATCTTGCTAGTTTACTCTTATAACGATGAATTATGGATTTTTATTGTAGAAGGGAAACAAATGCTTGCCAAAACCAAAAATTTTTAGCAAGAAACGGTATTCCTATGGTCTACCCCTTGGGGAAAAAGCAACAAAAAAAACAGATCTCCAGCAATTCACAACCCGTGTTTGTGACGCCAACCCCTGGCGCAGGGTTGTGAAACTTTTGTAGCCCCATCATTGTGCTCTTAACGACGCCACCAACTGATATCGGAATTTTCAATAGATGATCGTACAAACCTGAGTGGTAAAAATAATATAGCCTGTGTAGATAACTATCATGAGATTCAGCATTCCACATATAAAAATATTTTTCTCTTTTCACCAAAATATATAATATAAATCGCATCATAACCAAACACTGACTATAGCTGAGCATAGCGCGACATACCTGAAACCTGGGCAAGCCGTCTCTATGTATCAGTACAAAGAGCGGCTTGGTCCAGGCCCACCAAGCCTCTACAGGCAGGACAGGCACACTTCCTCAGAACACACTAGCACAGAGAAATGTTAGACAGTCAGCAGAATCATACTAGATGCTAGAATCCACAACCCTCAGCCAACAGACCAACTAAGACCAAACAGGGGGGCGGGGCGGGCGGACCCCCCACTCAGCCAACAGCACCCCACTCAGCAACAGACCCCACTCATGCCCAACCCAGACCCCACTCAGCCAACAACACCACTCAGCCAACAGACCCCCACTCAGCAAACCATGACCCCACTCAGCAAACAGACCCCACTCAGCCCAATACAGACCCCACGCAGACCAACAGACCACATCTCAGACAGCATGGACCCCACTCAGCAAACAGGGACCCTTTATCCTCTCCACCCCCCACCACTCCACAACCTCCAACCCGCCCTAGCGCCCCCACAGAGACCAGAAACAACAGAGTTCACGCTGGAACACCACATCGCAAGCAGAGTACCAGCACTGCGGATGTAATGTTTTATTTACAGGAGGAGGAATTATATGCTTGCAGGGGCTAGTGGTAGAGACTGCAAACTTTAGTCACCCAAAGCCTTCATAAAAACATAAACCTATCATTACCTATGGGCCCATGGGAGCCAAGAGGATGCACATTAGGAGGAATGCGTGGAACTACCACCCATTCTTATGCCGAGACTCCAACGGTTCCAGAAAATAATGTGGCACTAGAATAGAAGCTGTAGCCTACCTACACCCACATCTGTGGGACACTAAAAAGGAAATAAACCCACTACACATAGGACTAAACTCCTGCAGTACCAATAACCCACAATCTAATTAAGCAGCCCCATGGCACAGCATACACCTAATCACCCAGATAACCTACCAAAGACCATACAACAACACTGGGAACATATATCTACTGCGACATCAAGCCAGAACCATTTTTAGAAATATTCAACGAATATAAAGACAATTTAACAAATGAGGAATAATTCAACAAAATCGTAGGACACCCAAGGAACTGATACGGAAACTAAAGGACAGCTCACACGCATCAGCTACGCAATTTCCCTAACATCAATGCTCCCCAGTACAGCATCAGCCTCTATTTCCAACCTCAACCTACCCACAGACAAATCTTCTGGCCTCAGTGCAAAAAAGAGCCACTAGACATGCTTCCCATGGGAAAAATCCAAGGCCTTACCCCAGCAAGTCATATATTCCACAAATAAGTGCCATGCCTATTTAGCACATGCCACACAAGAAAGAGACCTCGCCTTCCTCGCCCTTACTGATGCATCCCATTCTGAGTGAGGGAAATTCAAGGACGGTGAAATCACAAATACAAAAATTACACCGTATTCAGAACAGACAGAAAAGACAGTCACACGGAGTGTAACAGAACCGTACGTCAGACAACGACCTTTGGATTATCAATAATACGGAAACCCTGCTCTCATACTCTTATGCCAAGCAGAGAGGTGTTATACTCCAACATAAGAAACGCTCGGCTGATCGTCACAAACATCATCGGCCTCCATCTGCCAATAAACAAAAGTTATCAGCGAGATAATACACGAAAGTGCAACTAAAAATAGAAATCCTACATACCACTTCACAGTAAATGACATAATAATTACAGGAGACTTTAAACTTTCCCATCATGAAGATGGCGCGGAAAGGGACCCTGAGAGGAAAGGAGCCGACTGAGGACAAGAAGAACAAGCAAAAAACCAAAATGCTAACAAGACCTCATGGAGCATCTACTTCCTGAGTCGAAGAAATTACACAACTAACCAGAGGAAACAACATCCCTTGCGACCTACTATTTACAAATAAAGCCATGAGAAAGAATACGATGGGTACAGAGCCGACGAAAAGACAGTACTCTCAGACATAAACTCATCACAAATATACATTTGGCAAAAGAACAAAGAATACAAAAAAGTAAACAAAAGAGTCACTGGCGATAGAACAAGGATCAGGAATCTTTAACTTCAACAAGTGGTGTAAGCAGACTGGGAAGGAGTTAAGAACTGCCGAAACATCAACGAAAAATGGGCTGAAAAAACTTTGCTGCAACCAAGACCCAAGCAGCATGATGGAAGTCATCGGACAGAGTACTGGAAACGTGCAACACGTACATCCCCAAAAAGAAAAAGGGAAAGGAGGCAGAAGGACCCAATATACCCTATATAGTGACAGGAAAATACTATGAAGAAAAAGGGGGACTAAAACTTGAATAAACAGATGGATAAAACAGAAAAAAAAGAAGATAAAAAGCACAAGTGAAATCGGACTCACATAAACTGTGACAATAGAAGAACAATATTCAGAAATCCCATGAAAACAAAGGAAAAGAAAAGAATCAAATGCAATCACAAACATAAAAACTCAACTCGAAACTAACTTCAATGCTATGCAAAAAAAGTTCTCAAATCAAAAGCCTTGTGCCCCATTGGACATTACGTAACACCATGAAGGACAAATTGGAAGAAAATGCAGAGAACAATGCAAACTTCTTGTCGAGCAAATACCAGTCATGATTCAGGAACACCCGAACGACGGCAAAGAAAAGTAACAGAACCAATACCCTACTTGGTCTCGCCAACCCTCCCAGACGTAACGAAACAACTACTTCAGGCCTGGAAGACATAGAATTCAACCAGGAAGATATAATGAGAGCCATAAAAGAGCTTAAAACTGACTCAGCGCCCGGCCCAGATGGCTACCAACAATTCTGTTAACTCAAATGCAAAGACAGCATAGCGTACCATACCACATCTAATGGCGCACCATTGGATACATGGTAAAGTGCTTTTTGACCAGGCAAAGAAAGCAACAATAACCCCAATCGTACAAGGGGGACACCCAAGGGTTCTCAGCAAAAAAACTCTCACGACCCATGCACTCACATCACACACGGTGAAAGTGTTGAAAAAATAATCCGAAATAGGAATTTGTATGCATTCATGGAAGAAGTAAATCTTCTATAACAGTGGCAGCATGGATTCCGGATAGGCAAAGAGTCCTGACTTATCACAGCTCCTAGCATACCACGAAAACCTCCACCACCTCGACAGAGAAGGTAAAAACGTCGCCACAGCAACAGTATTTCTGGATTTCGCGAAGGCCTTTGACAAGGTGGACCATGAATCCTCATACGTTAATAAATAATGATCAAGGACCTTGGAATAGCAGAAAGTGGGTTAGGGCTAATACGACTTCTTCACTGAAAAGAAAGAACGCAGTCAGTGACGGCAAATGGGCCATTTCAGAGTGGAAACCACAGTGTGGTGAGACGGTTTGTCCCCCAAGGGTCTGTACTAGGACCTCTACTCTTCCTCATCGGATGATAAGGGGGACATAGACCAAAGAAAGTGACCCACTCAACAACAGGCCTCTTTGTCGTGATGGACACCAAACATATGTAATTAGCATTGGAGCAGAGAAGACCATCAGCCTACTTCATAGATAAGATCTCGACAAAATCTAGAATGGGGCCAAAACAAACAACATGCTATTCAAGGGTGAATAAATTTCCAATATTCTCAAGTAGTGTGGGTAAAAACCAAGAGATTCCTAAACAATTCACCTCCCGCCTGTCAAGCGAGAAACAGAGTGATAACCACTAGCCCACATGTTTAAAATGTACTGGGCATTCCACCTCAAGTGCTGGATGGCACCTTCCACCGCCACAGCGAAATGAGGACCATCAAATAAAGCTAGAAGGATGCAGGGTGGTACTTAGAACCTCATCTACCCCGGGAAAAAGTGTGTATGATGAATTCTATGTGAAAGCAACTAGGTCCAGACCATCCTGGACTACTGCAGTCAACTAGTGTTCTCCCCACAAGGCATATGGATGATTCCAGGCACTTGAGTCGGTAAACGGTCATCAAAGGCAAATAAGGATGGATGAAAGAACTCTACCTACTGGGAAAAGATCTATAAAGTAATAGGACTCATATTCCCAGCAACGACGCAACTGAGAGAGCTATCCACCATATAAATCTGAATGATCCAGAAAGCAAATAAGTACCCAGCCCCTCAAACATCAATCAAAGTGGAAAGCCTTACATAAATGAGAGGGCAGTCGGTACAATATGCTACAGGAAAGACCACACCTAACTCCAAGACCGGCACGATATAAAGGATATCTTCTTATTCAGCAGCAACCCTACAAGTGGCCCAAGAGCCTTCAACAGTCCTCCCAAGAAAACATCAAGACATACCGGCTGCCTCGTAGAGAAGTTAAAATCCCAACTGGGACGAATACTGTGGACAGTACATGACGAAACCACCAGTAGCCGGGTTACACTTCGCTATGTAGAGCATCCACAAACTCATTGACTGCGAGCAAGTGAAACTAACAGTTTAAGGTACGCTAGGACCGGCTTCATAGGCAGCGGTAGAACACTAGGTCGCTGAGGAATATATCTCTATAACGCACTATCAAGTATCAAATGGTGTTTCTGCGGGGGATTTCGCTTGCACGCGAAAAATTATTCGTTGCCAACGGTCACTTTTCCCCGCACAGGGAAATAACGTTTTCCGTCGACTTGCTCCTGAGATAGCAGTGGCGGCGCGCTGAGATGTAAACAAAACATCGGCACGGCGGACAGAAAGTTTCTCGAGTGGTTTCGATGAGATTGGATCAGTTCTATGTTCTTACCTAAACAAGTGAAGATCTATATTGTCAATGTAAAGCAGGAACAGAAGCTTGGCAACTAGAGGAGATGCAACACGTGGACAGGATGCTGAAGATGGGTTTTTCTGATAAATTATTGTCTTAACCAGAAACTTAAACTTGTGACTATAGTCTTTATTTCTCCTATTATCTATGTTCCATTGTATTTTTTTTTAATGGGCTTCCTGTCGACGCTTCTCTATTTGGTATTTGTTTTCACTCCGTTTTTGTTGATATCTTTTAATACGTGATTCGCTTACCTTGTTATTATCAATTATGTTATTTAACTCACATTTACTTACCCCGACGGAGGTACTGTTCCGCCTTGTGTTGTGTGTGTAAAGACTGTTTGTTTGAATGCATATATAGGAATATGTAAGATGTGCCGGTTATTTTATCCTAATTACACGCCGGCGCCGCAACCTCCACTTACCGTGAGTTCAAGATATAGAAATAATATATTAAAATAAGATAGGAGTGATTGATTCAACTAAAGTTACCACTACTGTCATCATTTTATTGAAGCACAAACCACCGGCCACGTTCAGCCGAAACGGCTACAGTGCTCCAAACAACATTTGACCGCTTGCGGCCGCATAACACAATTCTTGCGGGGCGGGCAATCATTCTTCCACCATGGATGATTTGAACAGCATAGCGAAAATTTGAGCAACTGAAATATAGTTTCGCTTGCAAGCGAAAAGTTCACTTCTCCACGGCAGAAACAAACGCCTTTGAGTATATCCATCATGACACTAAAATTCCATGTTAATTTCATTTTTTCCACAAAATAAGTTTTAAATTAAATCAAACAAAAATATATTTAGTAGCACATCTATAATGACTCAAAACAAAGGTGACTGATCGCAGAGAACGCTACATATCTATCATCCTCAAAAGAAAAGACGGAATTCCTGTTCCTCCTAATATCTTTTTATCCCTGTGTCGATGGCGCTTATAAGGATAGTTTGTGTCAGTTGTCATCGAACATATCATATCATGTGTAGGAATGAAAGTAACACAAAATTCTCCCTTTTCCACCTTACACACTGTCGAGATGCTGGAAGAGAAACAAGTTAGGTTCCGTTAGAAGTCCAGTTTCTTACCTTTGTCTGGTAAGGTTATATTGCTGTGGTGCCAGGGGTTGTGTGTCTTTACAATGTGGATTGGAATGAAGTTTAAATACGATTAACGTCTACACTGAAAGAAATATTTGTAGTTATAACTTAAACGGATGAAATGTATTTTTATTAGAGGGAAATGCTGCCACCAGTTACAAGCGGGTATTCCTATGGTCTTACCCCTTGAACAAGATTTAAAAGTATAACGATTACGGCGTATGGGGATACTATTGTATACCGAGTAAGTATGAAACTCTTTTGGATAACGCTTGAGTAACAGCTATTTCCACAGCATCGATCTAAGTCCACCTGTGGTTTAGCAAGGTGAAAAAACTTCTATTTTAAACTCATTGATTTATATAAATGAAAGGTAATCATCCTTTAAAGTAATCGTCCATCACGACCATCTTTTTTTTTTGCCGAAAAATTATGTGAATTTGTAACATTTCAAAACAACCTAATGACACATAAAAAATAATTGATTTCAGGCCCTATTTCCGTAAAAGAAACACGACTTTTGTAAAACGCTAGTAGCGAAAAAAAAAAAAAATCTTCCCTCCAACAGGGATACGAACTGGTTATGGATGACGGTCAGATACCAGGGACGCCGCAGACATTCTGTATTGACACTGTCGGCAAATTGTTATGAGAGCGATTTGTACTTCGGTGGTTCAGACTGTGAATCTGTCGCTGTGGACAGATTTAGAGTACGATTGGCTCAATGGATCAACCGAAAGAAAGTATGACGATCGGTTTCGCGTTATCTATGAGGGAAAACGAAACCTCAGATTGTCATGGGATCCTATAGGTTTGAGCCAGAGTACGAGGTGGATTTTAAAACAGGTTTAGCAGAGCTGAGGTTTAGCAGGAGGGACCGGCACTTCTCCAAAACATGAATGGTAATAAGGTGTAAACGCAGGTGTGTGTCGGGAATACAAACTGAACACAATGTACTTTCGAGAAAATCCTATGGTTATTTTGCGAGCTACAGTTCAATGTCCGTAATTACTCGGTGAAACCAAATACTAGCATTAAAACTACAGCATAGAGTTGGGAAATATGCTGGCGGGAAGGCAGAACAGTGTGACATGCCACACCACCACAGTGTCCTCACCACAGGGGTAAGCCCATCCAAACGAGGTTATTGGTTTACTTGGTCTTGTTAATGAGGCAAAGCCTCACAGTTCTGTTAGGTGGTTCCACCAACGCCTGCTGCGGCCAGTCATGGCGTCCCTGTTCTAACAGGGGCCACCTGGTTCTAGTATCGGTGTTGGTACTGAAGGTTCACTTAACTACGGTTGGGGTGGGGGCGGGTGGCGCCTGCCCTTGTCAGACACCCGTGTAACAGAGCTCACCTCACACTCGTCGTCCCAACCCACACAACTGGGTGGAGACTAGTACGCCGTAGGCATACTTTCACCCAGTCTATTGTCACCACGATGATGTACCTCTCACTACACACCTGTGTTATCAACACAACTGCTCGCACCACAACACACTATAGTGCGTGTATCACCTACCACCACGACACTCCTTCCCGTGTGCCTGCCAAACTTTTCTCGACAGGCGACAGCTGTCTGCTGCACCCAAAAGGAGCATTGCATGTTGGCTATATTCAGCAAAAATAATATAATCAGAAACACCCAAATATCTTTCAACGATACTATAGTTTATCTCTGTGTCACCGGCCATCTCTGATCAGTCGCGGGAAGAGAGCCTCCCCTGAATGCTACGCACTGATGCTGAGCGTCTGGCAAACCTTGACGAGCGTTTGACAACTCGGGGAATTGCAGATTTTGATTGCGGAGTATTTAAAAATCGGCTGGATTGGATTACAAAGAAGTGACGACGTTTATTGTTGAATAACTCGTTTAATGGTCTATGCATTTGGATTGCATTAAATCAGGAATGATGAATATGGTCTGTAACGATTTACTTTAAACTTATGTTGATATTATGGTTTATCATGGGAGTAGGAAAAGCATACTGAAGGCATAACATCAAACGGACTTATTCATAGGCCCTGATCGGATTAGGTTCTAACCACATACAGGGATAATCATCTAAATTAGTACAGGAAATATAGAGGAGGAGGAAAGTGTGAGGTCAGTATGATATATGGTGTATTTGCCCCCCGAAAAATTCGACCATTTGGGAATATGTGTTTCCACTTTGAACGTCCACACCGATTGCCTTAGAGGAATGGAAGAGAAAAGAGAGGTCTCTATTAGTGCGGGGGAGAGTATTCACTGGTTATAGTATTCATCACAAGGGGAAAAAAAGGGAGAAAGGGGAGATGGATAAACGGGACATCTTACCTTGAGTATGGACAGAGAAAGAGATGCCTCACAGGGTGGTCACTGGTGCACTGAGGACCAGCTTTAAAACGCGGGAAAATAGCGAATGTTCAAATAACTCACTAGAGGCTTCATAAAGGGGCCGCGAAGCGTCGAAACGACTTTTATTAGCTGGGGAAGCAAACTAACATAGAATGGAGTAAACTATAACACAATTATCTTAATTGATGAAGAAAATGTAATTTATAAAGATAGCCAATGTGGGTTATTACGCCTAGTCCGGAGCCATTGTCCGGACGCGTTTTTTACAGTTGTCGGGGCGGTGCAAAGTGTGAAAGAGAGTCTTGGAAGACTTTTAATTTAAGCGAACGGCCTTACTAATTTAGCGTCAATATTTGAAACAAACTATACTTTCTCTCCTTTTCTAAGGATTGCGAAGAATCTAAGACGTGATTATTCGATTTACCAGGGGGGGGGATAAGGCGGAAAATAAGGAGTTGGAGCTCTACAAGTTATTGGTAATTTAATCGCGAAGTGTAATGTCTCATAGAAGAACTGGGGCATTCTTGCGTTTGGGAGGTTGGGGGGGGGGGAAGAAGGGGGAGGATCGGAGGGGGGGGAGATAGGAAATGCAAGAGAGAGAAATAACGCGGCGCGACGAGATAGGGAAAATAGAAATGAAAGAACTTGGAATGAAGTATCCTAAAAAGCTAACCGATTTCCACTTATACTCTGGTATTCTAGGGTACGCTTAGTCCTAGACGTAAGAAGAGGAAGTATAGAGTATATTGAGGCCTTTCTTAGCCTCCGCTGTACGAAACATATAACCGAGAGAAGGCTGGTGTGATGGGAAATTTCCGTCATTACCACTGGAAAATTTCCGGCATTTACACCGTTTATTCCTCCGGGCAGAAGCAATTAAAATTTATTTTGCATACATAAAAATTAAAGAGTACCTACTGACCCTCGGATGAGAGAAGTCCACCTTTCGAAATCTTTGTTCATGAGGATGTGTATAAATGAGGACGTAATTTATGGTAATTTACGGATATTCACTATTGGGAACGGCATCTGTTTTCTCGGTATATACCTCAGGGGTACCACCACGAAAAGAAAGGCATAAATTACACGAAAATTCCACTGCGAGGGGGTATTCCCAATCAACCTCCCAACTGGGTAATAAACGTGGTCGCAAAACTGGAACTCGTACTGATCTCGTTTGCTAGGAACGTCCCCAGAGGGCGCACGCCGGCTACAATCATGGTTTTATAAAACGAGACCAATGTAACAAGTCCTGAAATCATACAAGATACCACCTCACAAAGCCGCGGGTTGACATGTTAAAGTTGAGCAGCTGTACAACTATCTCGAATTAAAATACTTCCTCTCCACCCAGAACCAGGCTGAGCCCAGGTGTGAAAGCAGATACCACCGAACGTACCACTCAAGAACTGAGAATCCCCTAGGACAAACTTTTTCAGCTAGTCCTCGATCCACACTCACCTCCTTGACCCATTAACTTAATACGCATTTACAAACACTTTTCGATAATCTCCACATGGTGAATAAACAGAGTTTGACGCTACAACTACCCTGAACACCGAGTAGGTATTTTCACTCATCTACCACCGCAGCCGGCAGTTGCGAGCGATAAAGATTGAGCACATAAAGGTCGAACATACTTATACTCGCGCATTTAAATACTGGAGCACCCAGTCTCTCACCCGCCAAACACAGACTCAGCCCGTTTAAAGAAATTTCAGTGAAATACTGGTATCCCAATCAAACCGTCCTACCTCGGGTAAATCCAGCTACTCCGAAACCTGGATTTAGTGAGTTATTATCATTCCAACAAGGACAGATGGTAGCACGGCATTGTACAAAACAAGATATCAAATTTTCCCGTTTCAAAATATTTCTTCCTCAATGTTTATAACAATTAACTACTGCTTAACCACAACACCGAATACTGAACATCTCACTCAATAGTCTTCTAAAGGAGGTACTCCGTAGTAGGCGTTGTGTAGCACTGGAGAGTGGCGGACAGCAGATGTCGTCCGGCTTCGTGCTATCGCGAGGAGCAAGTATCGCCGGAGGGGACGTGCAAATGTTTTTTTTTTTATTCTTACGGCCAGGACGGGGGTGGATATGTGTGGTCAGTCTGTACGCTTGAACCACCGGGTCGGTAGTACCTGAAGCCCGGTTCACCCACTCTATCACCGCTGGATACGGCCAGCCATACAAACAAACAATGACGTCACCATCACTCACCGCTTGAGTGGTATTTTGGGTAACTGGGCGACGATTCCAAGGCAAACGCCGCTCGAACCGGCACACGCCGAGCGGAATAAGAGGATGACTGAATTTAACTTGTTAACGGCTGGGCCGCATACAGGCGAGGTGACGGCGGTTCGGTAGAGACTTGTTTGTGTGAACGTCATTGGTGACGTCTTTATGTGTTGTACGGCAATCTACGGGCCGTACAAGCGGGATAGAGTTGCAGACGGGTCTTAGGCGATGTTGAGGGACAACCGTAGAAAGGGTAACCATTTCTGTCTGGGAAAATCTCCTAAGGAATCTTGGAAAAGCTAACGAGTGGGTCCATGCCCCTGAGCTGTGTCGCCCTTCTGAGGTTGGCGTCCACGATGTCGTGTCACGCGGGCGATGATATACGGTCTTTAATGCTTGGAGTTTAGCAGACGATAATCATGACGACTTCCGCGGGTAGGGATGAGAGAGATTCCAGGACTCCTCCTGGACACGAGTTGGAGATCAAAGAAGGCTACCTTTACTTTTGACGGGTGGCGGTTTTGTCGAGGCGTGTGGGGTGGCTGTGGGCGGTGACGCGTGGCCCGGAATATAGTGGCGACTGACGCGCGGCATGCTGACAGGGCTCTGAGGTGGCGGGATGGCTGTGATGGCTGTGAAGCGCGGCAACGCTGTGGCGGTGGCGGCTGTGACGGCTGAGGTTGCGGCATTCCTACAGTCATTTCCACATGGCATATGGTTACATGTTGTGTAGGGTGTTGGGTCTATGGGGGAAAGATCAACGAGCCTACTATAATGATCATATTGCAATAAAATAGACTGAGGTTTGACTCGTGTAGCTACACTTTCCAGGTGAGCATCCCGGTGCTGTTATTTGTAGGAAATAATATTCAACCGCCTTAAAGTCACAGTGCGGTTTGCCAGGGTTTCTTTGTCGTTGAAAACTATTGTATCTTATGACTGATACAAAACAAATCCCACCGAGGAAAACTACAAAGAGGTTGAATTAGTCATATGCCTTCACTATTTAATTATAGTACGAACACTTCTCGATGCGAGATTTAATATGAACTTGAGATCAAAATTCAGAGTGTAAAGAATAATGATTAAAGGTTTAGTTAGTTATGGGGGAAGTACTATAGTATAAACCTACCGAGTAAAGTCTGAAACCTTTTGGAAACGTTGAGTAAGTATTGTCCACAGCACTCGACTAAGTCACATGGGGTTAGCAAGAAAAACTTCCACTTCAAACTCATTGATTTATCAACACGAAAGGTATAATCTTAAACTTAGTATATTTAGGTTTATCAGGAGGACAAGTCACTGAAGGGAATAAACAATTCAAACGGACAGACTATATTCATAGGCCTACCAGTCTAACCACATACAGGATCATATCTACATAGACATCGGAAAATAGAAGGAGGAAAGTCGTGGGAAGTACTGATAACGTTGCAAAAATTCGACCATGGCGGAAAAGTGTTCCACTTGAACGTCAACCGCTTGCCTTGAGGATGGAGACAAGGGTCTCTTATTCGGCGGGGGAGACTATCACTGGTTATGGTAATCTCATCACAAGGGAAAAAAAAAGGGGAATGGGAGAGATTGAAAACGGTAGACATCTTACCGTTGAGGAAGGAGGGAGAATGAGAATCATTCACATGGCTGGTCATGGGGCAATGAGGGACAGCTAAAAACGCGGAAATAGCGAATGTTCAAATACTCACTAGAGGCGTCATCAACGGGGACGCGAAGCGGTCGAACGACACTTATAGGCTGGGAAGCAACTATACATACGAATGTTTCGAGTAACTATAAACACAATTCTCTAATTTAATGAAGAAAAAAATTTAATTATAAGACTAGCCAATGGGGTTATAACGCCTAGTCCGGAAGCCCTTGTACGGACGCGTTTTAAGTGTGTGGTTGGGTGGCGGTGAAAGTGTGAACGAGAGTCTTGGAAGACTTTTAATTTAAGCAGAAAGGTCTACTAATTATGCGTCAATCATTTGAAACAAACCTATATTTCTCTCCTTTTTAAGGATGCTAAGAATCTAAGGTCGTTATTAGATACCAGGGGGGGTAAAGGGAAATAAGGAGTTTGAGTCTACAAGTTCATTGGTAATCGCGAAGTTATGTACTCACAGAATTACCACCCTCGTTGGCATATTGAGGTTTGGGGTTTTTTTGTGGGGGGGGGAGAAAGTGGCGGATGTGGTAGGGGGGAGATAGGAATGCCCCAAAGGAGAGAAAGGAACTAACGCGGCGAGAAGATAGGTGAAAAAGAAATGAAAGAACTATGAATGGAAGTATCCTAAAAAGTACCTGTCACTTTTATACTCTGTATTTTAGGGTACGATTAGGCTAAAACTTGAACGGACTATAGTTATTGAGGTCCTTCTCTACTCCGGTAAGAACATATTAACTCGAAAGGCGTGTGATGGAAATTTCGTCATTACACTGGAAATATTCCGGCATTACATTGACTCTAATACCCTCACAATCTGCGCTTCTCAAAGCGAGCAAGCAAACGGTTTCCAAATCCATGTCATTGAACAAAGAGAACCAAAAACGTAAACTCAAAACTCTCTCTCTCTCTCTCTCTCTCTCTCTCTCTCTCTCTCTCTCCTCTCTTCTCTCTCTCTTCTCTCTCTCTCTGTCTCTCTCTCTCTCTTCTCTCGCGGAATTTGAACAGCGAGATTTTTGTTTTTTTTTTTTTTTTGCGATGACCATTTTGTATTACTATATAATGAATTATATTGTGGAGTCAATTATCGTATTTTAAGGTCCCCTTAGAGCTAGTGCCAAGGATTAGGAAGGAAGATCGCCACCCAGGGCAAACCCTGGGTATACAGGCAACCAATCCCACACCGGTTAGGTAACCAGGCTACACTCAGTTCTTAAAAGAAAAAAGAAACACACGCTGGCAACGCCGTGCCAACCCAGACAAGGACCGCGGCCGCCAGCCGGCCCAGCTTATTCATTCTTGTGTTGCCCTTCATCGAGTAAACACCTTGACGTTCTCCGTCCCACGTGTTGTTTGATTCAGGATGGTATGTGAGCACCTGCTGTTTTTTCGTGTTTGTGTGGGTGTTTTGTGAAGTTTTACCCATTCATGCTTCGTAATCCTTCTGCTAGGGTCACGGGACTATCGAGTGTAGTTTATTACTTCATACCATGGTTCGGAGACCAGCTGGTCTCAAATTTTTCAGCTGGTGTCTGTGTCTGTGGGTGGTTACGCTTCGACCCAGGGGCGCGGCTTTCACGTTTTCCCCTGGCCTTGCTTCCCCGCAGGGCGTCCCTTGGCATGACACCTGTACGGTTTCGTCGTTAACCCAGCCACGCCCCACCCCGCCCGGACCCTCCCAAGGGCCGGTACGAGGGGTTGGTGGTCCTAGGTCTGCCACGTAGAAGCAGTACGCGCACCCCACCCCCGTCCCGGACCCTCCAAGGGCCGGTACGGGGTGGTGGTAGTTCCCCTTGGCCTGCCACGTGTGAGCTGAGAAATGGGGCGAGAACTGGTTACGTCGCTCGTGCTGGTGCCCAACACTACACCCGCACCCCCGGCCGGACCCTCCCATGGGCCGGGAATGGGGAGTGGAGCCGTCCCTGCTGCCATGTCGACACCCCCCCTCCCCCGTACCATCCACTTACTGGGGGGTCGAAGCAGTGCGTGTGGCGATGCCCGGTGGGGATTGGGACGTTTTCGTGTTGCGTCTAGTCCCTTTCCCTCGGAAAGTCTAGTCCCAGGGAAAGGTCTTTCTTTCCTGCATTTTCATCGTACCCAAGGAAGGAACTCTTCGCAAGGGGGCTTAATCTTGGATACTCAGCCGCCTAAAAACGGTATTTTGTGCGCAAACCCACCGGGTTTCAGTATGCTGACCTTGGCCCAGGTCTGCTTCGGCTGATGCCAAAGGGGACTGGATGGCATGTCCACGATCTCAAGGAAGCCTACGGGCATGTCCCAGTCATCCTCGGTTCCGGCAATTCCTGGGCTTTCCAGGTGGGATCGGACATGTGGCAGTTCACCAGATACCCTTCGGCCTCTCCATCGCTCGAGGGTTTGTACGCGGCTCACTAAGGTGGTGGCTCCAGCGGAGGGTATGCAGGGTGAATGCCTCATGTTATTTGGACGATGGCTTGTGTCCGCCCCGTCTCAGGAGGAAGCGGTCTCCGCATGCTGGACCGAGCGTTGTGCGGGTGGGCGGGGGAAGATAGTGGTTGTCCTAGGTCAACAAGGGAAACGTCCGTCCTTACCCCCTCCCCGCATTACTTGGCTGGGCATGCAATGGGACCGTCCCGTTCGGCTGCGGTCCGCATTCTCGGGGGTAAATGCGGCCAATCTTCATCAACGCCTGTTTCCGGGCTTCGGTGTCCCGTTTTTTGTCCAAGGAGGCATTGGGAAGTCCCTTCTCGGCTCGCTCAAACTTCGCCGCAGAGGTCACTCCCTAGGCCGCCTCCGTCATCCGTCGCTTGTCCGGGTGGTGAAACACAGCCGTTTCCGGTGCGACCCCTCGCGGAATCTTGTCTCCGGCCCCGTCCCTCCCCTGTCCTCACACTACTGGACATTGGTTGGTGGAGGGCGGTTTCTCCGCCGTGTGGACCGGTTGGCTGCTCCGCCCCTACGGTCTCGTGAGTCGGGATGCGTCGGGACGTAGGGTGGAGGCTACAAATCTCCGACGGCCGGACAGGGTTTCGGCGGAATTAAGGTCTCCGGGGTGGAGCGCAGACTCCACATCAACGTCAAGGAGATGATGGTTCCTCTCTCTTCCTCGAATCGAACCCATCCCAGAGGGAAGGCTCTCAGCTTCGAGATAATGGACACATGGTCGCGGTCCATGTCTCGCCCCCCAAGGGGGAATCCCAAATCCGCCCTTTCTGTTGTCACCTTCGGAGCAGATCTTTGCGTCTCTGGCGGCCCCGTTTCCACTTCATCTGTCTGCCATTTTACCTGCCGGTAGTGGAGAATGGTGTGGGCCGACGCCTGTCTCGCTTCCGGGGCTCGTCGGGGAGGGGAGCTCGCCCGCGAGCGCTTTGCGGCTCTCTGTCGGTCTCTGTCTCTGGCTCTATGTCGTCGAAAGGATATGCAACAAACTGCATCCTACAGGGGCAAGGGGACCATGGTGGCTCCTCTCTCGGACGGCGCAACCGTGTTCTCCGATTAATGAGGCATGTGTCCCTCCCCTGTTACTCTAGGGGCCCTCGCTTGTGGAGGAGCTCCCGGCCAGGCTCTTCCACCTGAAGCTACACGCCTGGAGTTCTCCGTTACCTCTCCGTCGGACGAGCCGGACGCCGGTTAGCGGAGGATAGTTGCGGCACTCGCCCGTCCGCTACGAGACAGTATCAGCTCACTGGAAGGCCTTTCAGTTCGTTTCCTCAAACTAAAGGGCTCCGCGACACGCTCAGGAACGGTTTGTCCTGGTATTCCTCTCCTTCTGGCCCACGACCGGGGAGGTCCCGCTACTTCTCACTTCACCTGGCGGCGCTGGCGGACCCCCTCAAAACGGCTGGGGTTTGGTCCTGGGGACCCGCGTTCGCGAACCTGTTGAAGAGGGGTTGTATCCACCCAACCCCGCGAAGTCCTTCCCACTGACCAGACCCGCTAGGAAGCGATTGGCTCCAACATGTGGAGAAGTCAAGGACGCATAGACCGAGACAGGAGACCTGATACACCCTCCCACAACCCCCAATCCCACCCGAAAGGACGCTAGCTAGATCTATGACGCTGTGGTATGATAGATGGACTGTATTGGCTAACGGGGTTCGGGTCCTCTGTGATACCCTCAGCCGGAGGGCGCTGACCCGTTTAACTCCCAAGATATGCGACGCATCACCTTCCATCGCGTAGCACAACACGACGAGCTCCACACGCCTGAGTCTCACCTCTCGACTCTCGCCAAAGGGCTGGGTATAACGAAGAACGATGCACGGAGCAAGGACCACCAGTGCCTCCAAACGCCGCCAACCAAGCGTTGGGCAATACCGAAGTTTCTGCGTCCAGAGCGTACCCTCGGATATGAACTTGTGCTGGAATACGTTATCCAAATCTGAGGCGTGTGCTGATAGTTCCTGTTCGCGATGCCTATGTCAATTGGTCGTACCCTCACACCAGGACGGGATTGCCGGCCGGCAGCCGGAGGCCGCCCATTCGAGTCGTCGGATCCGGGTCAAGCCACTCGCGCCCATAGACGTCCGGGGTGTTAGCTTCGTCTCTGGCCCTTTCCGCTCCGCACAATTCCCTTTGGAGAGCGGTACGGGGAAAAGCGGTGGACAGTGGGAGTACGTCGGGGCCTAATTTTGCTTCGTGGACCTACGTACCTTGTCCCCACTCCGTGCGTCTGCGTGAACATTCACCCCTGCTCTTTTGAAGACACCCATAGGGAGATTGCAATCTTCCCCCCTCACGCGTTCCGAGGGGCACTGGGTGTCCGGTAGGACACGAGCGGGCACTGTAACACCCACTTGCATACGTCATCCCGCAGGTGACTTGCTTGGTTGAGCTAATCTAGATGTAGTGTTTACTAGGAGATGGAACCAAAGTGCTCTAATGCATCTTCCCGCGGGATTTTCTCGTTGTCCATATCCTCTGCCCACGCTCTCGTCACACAAATTGGAATCTTATATCTTGTATATACACCTAATGGCTACGCGCCTGCCCAGTCACTTATTACGACCCACCGCACCCTAGAGATGGGCTTGGATTTGTCCCGTGCATAGACCCAATTCAGGAGAGGACAATCACGGCAACTAATGTCCCATTGGCCACACATAACTGATCCACTGTTCCCCAAGCCCAAGTTTTCAATGGTCACCACTCTCCCACGGCCCAAGCGGGCACGACTGAGACTTTTGGGCCGATGGATTGTCTAGATAAAGCCGGGGCCAGTGGCGGTAGGGCCGCGTGCCCTCACGGCTGCGGAAATCTAAGTATGCAACTCAACAGGCGTAATTGCGAATAGACAGTGACGTTGTGTATTCTCTTTAGTTTCACTGTTCCAGATACCATACGCGCCATCGCAACCCAATAGTAAGCCGGTTACCTATTACCAAGATGTGGGATCATAGGTTCCTGTATATTACCCAGGAGGTTATGCTCTGATGGGGTGGCGGATTTTTTCCGATCCTATTAGTGTATAGGCGGGATTTTCGTGGACAGTTCACCGCTCCTGGGTTCCTCCCAGTCGAGACCGGGTCAGGGGTGGATCGATGGTCGCGAAATATACGATCGAGAAACGTTATGAGAGCCCACCGTCCCTTATTCAGTATCGTTCACAAATATTTGGCTGGAGGGATCGAATTACGCAGTGGGCGGTAACTTAACTGAAACGTGGAGGGCACAGGCTAGACAGACAGCGTTACCATCTTTTCAATATCATTTTGTCGTCGTCAACACGCCATTATAACCTTGATGCTGAAGACTTACAACTAACACCGCCTGTGATAATATAGTCTTCAGGTCGACCCATCATGTGTTGTCTTCATGGTGTCTTCATCAAGACATGAACGAGAATGCTCCTGGTCGCCGCACTATCACACCCGTCGGACGTAGTGCAGACTGAATGACGCCATGTGGCGTCAACACAAACACCACCTGGTATAAGAAAGGTGGTCTGCTTATGGGTCAGGGACCGCGCCTGACTATCGTGGCCTGATAACGTTTCTACGACTGCCTCGCAAACAAAAACAGTGAACGCCCAGTCCAGACCGGTCCATAGAGCGGTTCGTGTTAGCGCGAACAAATACGCGTCAGGCAACGACCCCTAACACCAACAAGCAACCCCTATATTAGTGGCAACACTAGCTCTAGCGTCCCACCATGGGACCACATAACAAAGAAAAAGAGCCTTGGACACGGATAAAATATTCATACTCAAAGCGTCATTTGTGTAAGAAGATTCAAACTCAAGGCATAGTACAAAAATCTCGATAATAGATAAATCGTACTAGTTCACAAAAGTACTTGCGCCACCACCCTGTCCATACCCGTCAGCTGCATCCAGGACTACTCCCGGGCCGGGTGAGCGGTGGCACGAAGTAGACTGCCTGAGGGAGGCCTGAAGAACAGCCTCCACAAAAAAAAAAAACATTTGCTTACCAACGATAGTGAGCTATCGAGAATGTATCGCTGTGGATATTCTTATCTCGCATGATATACCTTGATTTGATGCCCCATGTATTTTTGAATGCAGCAGGAAGTTTATGCAGCAGGAAATTAAATATTAAGGAGACAAACAAGAGGATGAGAGAGGAGGAAAAGTTTTGTTAGGCCTTTGTGTACAAAATTATTTGTGGTTACGCGAGAGCTGCAGCAACCACAGCACGGGCAAACCACCTCCTCGTAGTCGGTGTGTCGGGAGAGGCAATACGCATTTTTCTTCCTCTACTCTACGTTCGTCCTGCCTCCTACATAATTTTATTGTCATAAAAATTAGTGAGCATCAAATACAGGGGTCATCACAACAAGGTATATTGAGCGAGAAATAAGAAATAGCCACAGCCGATAAATTTCGGACAGCTGCTATCTTGGTAGCAAAATGTTTTGGAATCGTTTCAGTAGGGAAGAGGACGATCTGGATAGCGCGGGGTGAACCTAAATGAAACGCAAAAACTGGCAGGCTGAAACGATTCACAAACATTTGGCACGAAAGTAAAGCAAGCTGTCGACGTTTATCGCTGTGGCTATCAATTATTCTCGCAAGTAATAACTTTTGTGATTATCCTGCGCCACATGTATTTGATGCAAAGCAATATAGTTTATAGCAGAGGAAATAGAAAATATTAATGAGGCATACAGAAAGGAAGGAGTGAGAAAGAGGAAAGCGTATTTTTTTGCGCTTAGTAATAATGTAACATCCTGATAAAAATCGGGTACTATTTTCCCGATCGATGATGTTATTTATTAGTTAACGCTAATTAATCGAATTTTCACCTGATGAAAATTCTGCCACGATTGATCAGACAACAGAAGTATCTATAGGCCATGGAAAGCATAAATGAAAATGCCGTCTTCTATTGATATACCTATGCTCCACCAGGTAAACTACGTGATTTGCGTCGGCAAAGTTTATCTCTCGCACAAAAACGAAACAGCACCACTACTTACCTTCATGTCGCTGATTCGAACAGCTAGGAACTCCTGATTAATCAACCTGAGTCCGAGGCAGCGCTCTCTCTGAGGATGATTGCAGAGCACAAAGGTCAGGTCCAGGTCTTAAGGGACAATAATTGCGCGAAAGGAGAAGACCAGAGTGGCGAAAACATAGGCTTGTATATTCACATCACATAAGGCGGGTAAGAGAAGGGTTTAGGCAAACACAAGGGAGTCCTTTCACGGGTTAATTCAAGTAACCAAAGGGGCTTTCAATCTGCCGGTAACCCTCGCCTGTAACAATTCGCATCGTGACCTGTAATCACTGCCTGTAACCTGGGTTACAGGACAGTGAGCCGGACCTCCCATGACGAGAACCGTTCACACTACTCCGTGATACGAAGTCAAGATGGCCTGTAGCAAAGTGACAAAGAGTGGAAAGGCAGTGGGTTTGTTGTAATTCAGTGCAGGGAGCTCTCAAAGCTGGGGGTGAGGCCAATGAGTCGCGGGTTAGCTATGCTCTGTCCTGAATGCCGATGTTTGGCAATAGGTACCATTCCTCCTTACTGGAAAAGGGTTGCATGGTACACACAGCGATCCGATCTGGAAAAGGGCAAAGGGGACAGTCAAAGGGACTGCAACAATTACCGACGGTATTACAATGCTCAGCTGAACCAGGCAAGGGCTTGCTCCATCATTGCTGACACGAATTCGCAGTCAATCTGTGTTTGAAGCATAAAGCGACCCAGCCAGTATGGGTTCACGCCTCGTGTAAGTCAACAACGGACCGATATCACTTTGTAGCCGCTCGTGTGTACCTGGTGCGACGCCGACCGTGAGTATTAGTACAGAGGATGCTTGCAGACCTATTGTGATCTCAAGACAGGCGTTGGACTCAGTGCATCGTGAGTCTACTTCTGCGGGATCTTCTGAGACTTCCGATGGGCATTCCTGCAAGGGACTATTGGTGTGATAAACTGTCTGTATTCTGGGCGGGAGATACTGAGAGTTGTCTCGAAGTGGGGCACGGATTTGCTAGGTATCCAGCTATTTACGTGAATACAGGGAACGAGTGAAGGCAGGGTGCGTCACCTACTGCCCATCATCAACTTTTTACAACGGCTTGTAATGGGAGCTGTGTTTGTGAAACAAGGCTGGTAGATAAAGTGATTGTGGAAGCATCCTTCGGTCAATCACCAAGATCATCCTGATCGTAGCTTTTGCGAGATAATGCCGTAATTAATCTTTGCTGAGTCGACGGGAGGTCCTGGGTGGATCACTCTCCGAGGCGTCTGCACGAGGAGGCAAAGCCTTTGGGACTATAGGTCGCCTGGCTCAAAGAACCAAAAGCTCAGGTATTGGTTTGGATGGAGCTTACTAGATGACAGCAGTATAGTATGTTCATGCGTATGTTTGTGGGCGAAGGACATGAGATCTTGTGAAAGTTTTATACAACACCTTGGTAGAGCAGTACCATAATGACAGGTAGGATCTTACCGTAGCGGGTCACGTCCAAAGAAGTCTTTACTGGGCGGATTGGCATAGGCCCACGGTGTTATGGGACTCGCTCGCGGGGTATTGGGTTTGTCTAGACGAGATACCCTGTTGCAGGAGGACAAACCGATCCGAATCTTCAAGACGCTTGTTTTTTGTCGATACCGTCCTTACTCTATGTGTTTCGTAGAGACAATGGACAATAATATAGGACTTGAAGAGAAGAAGATCAATCATTTAGGTAATAAGTTGTCTTCGCAGAAATAATGGTGGTACGCTGGGAATGATTACATGTCAAAATCAGCGAATCGCACACTTGAGACATTAATCGAGGGCCTATTACCTGCATAGCCGTCACAGCGAACAAACTCCAGCGCTTAATGATAGGGTAGGTCGCATGTAGGCACTGCCTATCCCTGATACGATTTCACGATCCCATTCGGGTTTGTATCTGTAAGAGGAACAATCTCCGGCATGTGGAGGAGGCCCCATCGAATAGGGGGCACCCACAAGGCTCGTGGTGAGGCAGGTTGATGTTCTTGTCGAGAGCGGTACTGAGGTACCTTTCGGTCTAGTGGAAAGGAGCCTGCATGGGAACTGCGCGTGGAGGTGACCCCCGGGGAGTGGCGTCGATAGGGTAGGGCGTCCGAGCGACGAGCCCCCGGGATGACCCCCAATGACTTGGATTGATTGATT
>JACEEZ010018261.1:0-72500 GCA_016584305.1 Chionoecetes opilio
CCCCCTTACAAGAAGATCACACACAAGAACCTTCCTGCTGCAGAAACACAACAATATTCTTAACATATACACGAAAGCAAGTGTAATAATCCGCATCATTATTTCCTGTCCTCTTTTTCAACGTTCTTGTTTTCCTTTTAAATTCCAACTGAGTGTAAATAAAATAAAATGAAGGACAAAATCAAAAATATAAATGAAAGCATGACAAAATATAAACCTAATTTTTCCTAAATAATTTAAATGAAAAAAAAAAAAAAACTGGGCATGAGTAGGTATATTTTTTTCATTTCATTTTTTCTTTTCTGGGGGGAATGTCACTGCCTTTTTTGTTATGAGGAATCGTGGCTAAAACCGTCATTTCTAGCAGGATATTAACCCCATCTCTCCCAGATCTTTTCTTTGCTATAAAAAATCGTCTGTTCTTAGCCATAAAACTACGAAAAGTAACTAAATATACCAAATTAGTTAGTAGGCAAGGATACTAAACAGGTCATATCTATAAAACATTCCTTATATTCACTAAAAATCGTCTAATGGTGGCTAAGTTACAATGACCATAACGTTCTGGGCCTCAAGGGGTTAAAGGGATGAAAAGTACCTCTTGTAGATAAATTTGTGGGGGCCGATGTTACAAAGAGCTTAGAAGAGGAGATGATGATGAGGGGAAAGAGGCGGCGATTTAGTACAATGAAGAGGGGAAGGGCGAAGAGAAATGAAGGGCAGTGTGTGCTACAAATGATGGGATGAAGGGAAATATCAGTGATGGAGAGAGAGAGAGAGAGAGAGAGAGAGAGAGAGAGAGAGAGAGAGAGAGAGAGAGAGAGAGAGTGTGTGTGCTGTGAAAAAAATACGTAGGGGAGAAATGAATGGTATAAGGAATCAAGGAGATGGAAAAGCAGGACCAGATTTGAAATATACGTAGATAGTAAGTTCGGGAAAATCTTATGGAAGGATGTCGGAGTGTAGAGGGATAATAGGTAAGGGGAATAAAAGAGGTAGTTAGTGGAGAGGTGGTAAGAGAGGGGGAATGTAATTGAGAGGGAACGAGGGGAGGATAGGTGCAGAGGTGGAAAGGAAGGGGAATAAGTGATGGCTTTGAGGGGAAACGAGGGGAGGGAGAGAGGGAAAGAGGGCGTTAGTGGAGAGGTGGGAAGAGAGGGGGGAGAAGTCGTGATTTTGAGGGGAAACGAGGGGAGGAAGAGGGGGAAGAGGGAAAAGGGGGAGGGGGAAAGGAAGGGGAATAAGTGTGGCTTTGATGGAAACGAGGGAGGGAGAGAGGGAAAGAGGGGAGGGAGAGGGGGAAAGAAAGGGAAATAAAGTGGTGCTTTGAGGGGAAAAAAGGGGAGGAAGAGGGGGAAGAGGGATGGGAGAGGGGGAAAGAAAGGGGAATAAGTGGTGGCGTTGAGGGGAAAAAAGGGGAGGGAGAGGGGAAAGGGGGGTTAGTGGAGAGGTGGGAATGCAGGGAAATAAGTGGTGGCTTTGAGGGGAAACGAGGGGAGGGAGAGAGGGGAATGGACTACAATTTCCGTGTCTGAGAAACCCTGTATTTCACCCAACGCGTTTCACACTAATTGTTTCTGGCTTGGTGGTGGAGGCGCACGTACGTACATACATACATAATACATAATACATACATACATACATACATACATACATACATACATACATACATACATACATTCATTCAACATGCCTTCCTTGATCCCGTAACGTAACTCATGTAAAAAAAAGCACCATAGTTTTCTTACGTTTTTTGCTATACTCTCACTGCGTCTCGAACCAAAAGTCACGAGCAAAAATACAAAAATAAAGACTCTTAAATAAAAAATAAACTCATGTCAAAAAAAGTCCAATAGCTTTTAAAGTTTCTTGATACTCGCACTGCATCTCAAAAATCACGCGAAATAAATGAAGAAAACAACTATACATTTTCTATATGGCCCACCCAGCTCCGGATCTCTTTACTGTCTGCTTTATGGGGGTCTGACAGCTAGTGGCTT
This sequence comes from Chionoecetes opilio, assembly GCA_016584305.1. NCBI lineage: Eukaryota > Metazoa > Arthropoda > Malacostraca > Decapoda > Majidae > Chionoecetes > Chionoecetes opilio. The sequence continues at coordinate 2,001 of JACEEZ010018261.1, forward strand.
TTTTTTTACTTCTTTTTAATTTTTCCCCTTAGCCATTCCTTATGATGTAAAACAAATTGGTTCAAAAATAACGTAATTCTGGTTAGTTATACGTATAAAAAACTTCAAACGTGAAAAAAAACCCCGGGGAATACTAGAATGATCTGTATAACTCATCGGGGAATATGTTTGACAAATATTTTCCTTCTCTTTTTTTTTATCATTTTCACCTCCCCATCAATTTCCCTTTCCACCTCATCAATGTAAGAATCAAAACAGTAACTTTTTAGGCTTATCATTTAAACCTTTTTAGGCCTTAATCATTTTAACTTTTAGGCTTATCATTTAACTTTTTAGGCTGATATTTTCTCCACTGTCCCATAACACCCTTCCTTAAATTAAGGAATTCCTATTAATTAATAAATTCCTTAAGGAATAATATTATGACACACTATAAAGGCTTTTTTTCCCTAAACTCTTTTTCAATTTCTCGCAACGATACTGAACAGGCTTTTGTTTTTCTGCTATTGACCTTTTTGCCAGACGAGCTTCCATTAACGTTAAAAATATACGGAGGAGAAGGAGGAAGGAGGAGGAAAGGGGGGAAGGTCGGGGAGAGGAGATGAGAGAGAGGAGAGAGAGAGAAGAGAGAAGAAGAGAGAGAGAGAGAGGAGAGAGAGAGGGGAGAGAGAGAGATGAGAGGGGGGTGATGGGTGAGAGAGATAATGGGCAAAGGGGGGAGATTGGCTGATGGTTAGGGAGGGAATAATAAAGAGGAGGAAATTACACTGGTGGAAAAATCTTTGGGAGGAAAAAGTGAGAGGTATAGGGAATGGGAGGAGGAAAAGGAAAAGAGATTTTAGGGTATAGAGGAAATAATACTAAGAAGGAGGGGGAAGGGGCGGGAGGAAAGAGAGGAAGAAAAAAAGAAAAAGCAGAGAGTTTTAGTGGGGCTTTTTGTGGGAAATTTGAGGGGAGGAAAAATTATTCTGGCTGGATGGTGGAGGCTGTCAGGAAGAGGGGGAGGGGGAAGGGGAGGGGGAAGGGGGAGAGGAAGGGGAGGGGTGAGGGGGTGAGGAGGGGGGGGGGTTTAAAAGGGAAAAAGGGAAAGGGATGCTTAAAAGTAGGGCAGAGAAAGTGGAAAAGTAAAAGTGCAAGGCAAGTCATACTCCTTTTTTTTTATTACGAATTATTGTTTCTTACTTTCAGTTGTAACTATCTCAGGCGGAAATTGGGGCGTGTGTCTGTGTGTCTCTAGCATCCACAGGGGTAAAATAAGATAACTTAAAAGGACCTGAACCCATGACCGTGAGCCCCCCCAGCCCCTACGAGGAACTTTTTATTTATTCTCGCAGAACCAGAGAGTGTGATATCTTTTACATTTTCTTTATTTCTATTTTTTATTTCTAACAACAATTTTTATTTCCTGTTTATTCCTAAATTGTCGGCATCATGTCAGCAGCAAAAAACATGTTGTATGAAAGCCTTTACAATCACTACAACAACTACTACTACTACTACTACTACTACTACTACATCTACTACTACTAATATTACTACTACTACTACTTATAATACAACAATTACTACAACTACTACTACTACAACTACTACTACTACTACTTACTACTACTACTACTACTCAGTATAACTAGTGATCTTGAGAACAATGATAATGAAAACATCAACACTAACAATAATGGTGATAGTAATGGTGATAATAATAATGATAATGATGACAATGATACTATAATCACGGCAATTATTTATATGCTACAAGATATCAACTAACTCATACCACGAAATATTATAAGGGAAAATACAATGATTTTTGATATTGTGTGCAAATGGGAATGTTGGTTGAAATTCTATTGATACTTTTACTTCTACTGCTACTACTCCTACTTCTACTACTGCTACTACTTCGGCTGCTGCGGCTACTACTACTACTACTACTACTACTACTACTATTACTACTACTACTACTACTACTACTACTAACTTGAAAGAAAAATATGGGCTTATTCCACTGCACTTAAAACGCACAAGTATAATATTAAAAACGATTTTCTTCTATATAATTATTATGTATCAATTAGATAGAAAGCCTAGAAGTGCAATGAGTCGACGCGTGAAGTCGCAATGTTTTTATTCAATCTCCCCGCCACAATCTCCCCGCCACCACTCCCCGTCGCGGCATGTCGCCTCCACAATTATAACCTACATTGTCGCAGCAACAGAACGATTTCGGCATTCTTTATTCTTCTTTTTTCCAAAGCATTGCTTATTGTATTTTGACAAGCGTTTGCCAGACGCAGCAGTACTGTCTTAGAAAACAGTGTGAACATCGCCCCAATAAAACATGCTACAATATACATGTAAAAAATATATTAAGCTTTGATACTCGAGGCGAGTAATTTGCATTAAATTGCTATTATAGAACGTTCCATCGTAATGCATGTCATCCATACAATTAGTAGAACAACAGTAGAACTATATTTTTTGGTATTCAGATGCGGTGTATCAATATTTATCGCGAAATTGATTTATGAAAATATTAGTCGCGGAGCCAAAACACAAGTAGACCAACCTTTGAGTTAAAACTGCCAGCGACCACTGGCATTTCTCGAGTTGCAGTTCATTGGAATTAATGGAGTCGTGTTAGGCCGGCAAACTGAATACACGAATATTACGCGTGTCGAAAAAGAGTGTAAACAGCGGGTGCAGGCTCGGTCCATTAGGCTAAAAGCAGGCAGTGCAGGTTAAATGTGAGTTGCCGTAGTTGTAGTTGAAAAAGTATCATTATTACTAAAAAGAGAAAGATTTATTATGAGTACGGAAAAATAATTGATGTATACTCCAAATCTCATCTTTAGGGAAATTTAATTGGTATATAGTACTCTGAATCTAGTCTTCGGGTATCAAAAACCTCTTGGATATCTAGAAAATTGATGGAAAGTAAATAAAATGAGGCTTAGATTACATCAAATCAAAAGTGAAGGCCTGTGAAAATACCGAAACAGGAGTACTAATGTAAAGAAAAAGCCTGTGAGAGAGAGAGAGAGAGAGAGAGAGAGAGAGAGAGAGAGAGAGAGAGAGAGAGAGAGAGAGAGAGAGAGAGAGAGAGAGAGAGAGAGAGAGAGTGTGTGTAGTGTAGTTAGACGTAGATGTGTTCTCGAAAAAAATAAAATGAGAAGAAAAAAAACTGGCCAAACACCTCGTGGCATGAGAGCCTAGAATTCAGGAGCAGCCACACACACACACACACACAACGACAACCCACCCAGCACACAAAAGCACACACACAACACGACACAAAACACACACCCTACATACACACGAAACACCCACACACCCAACCCAACACACACACACACACACACCCACCACACACCACACACACACACGACGCACACCACACACACATACACTCACACACAACAAACCACACACGCACGCACACCCACACACACACACACCCACATACACCCACACACACACTGTATTGTGAATGGCAGGTGTCAAGTGGCTCCCCATCAAGCTACCAGGAGACCCACAGGTAAGTATATACGTGCACAAATTTCCACAGGTGTATATTAGCCCCCTAGCTCCCCCTTTTCCCCCTACCGCCCCCCCTTCCCTAGCCCCCCTCCACCTACCCCCTACCCCCCTCCACCCTGAACCTGACAATCTGTGTTATGGCGGCCTCCCTGCTGGCTATCATAATAACCGGGCAGCACTTCAGGACTTACTGAGTGTTAATGCGTCGTATATTTGGCGCCATCGAACGTTAGTCATCACATGGCAGGGATAAATGGCTGACACTTTGACGTTTATGATTCGTGATATAGTGAGAAAAGAACTATTTATCTCTCTCAACATTTTTTTTTTCTCTCTTCTCCTCTCTCTCTGCTCTCTCTCTCTCTCGTCTCTCTCTATCTCTGTCCTCTCTCTCTCTCTCTCTCTCTCTCTCTCTTCCTCTCCGTCTCCTCCTCTCTCGCTCTCTCTCAACACGTAGTATTACTTACTTATGCATAAGGCCGCTGAGGAACGCAGTGAGGCCGCCTGCGGGGTAGTGGGCCGCGCTGAATGCGAATAGGGCCGCTGAGGAGCAGTAAGCGTACGAGGGCAAAAAGCCCTGAGGAAGGCACAGAAGCGTTTCCCGGGCGTATTGGGGGGGAAACCTGAACTAGGGGCTGTACACGTATACGTGTACTTCTCCCTATCCCGCTTTAACCCTAGCGATCACCAGTGAAGCTGGAGGATAGGAATATACAGCGGGAGCAATGGGACGAATGGCTCCGAAGACGCAGGTCCCACGACTAGGAGAAGGTGTGCTCTTTGTTCCAGCAAGCAATAGAAAATGCATTTCTATGCACCGAAGTCCTTTTCCGATTTGTTTTATTGACAGCACCAGTTTAAGCCACTAGGAAACCATTCAGATTACACTCCAGGGTCACCATTTGTAAATCAGGTGGAGATGTTCATAGCTTATGGTTGAAACTGGAATGAAGATACTCATTTTGTCAGTTCAGGTTGATTATTGCATAAAATCTGCGAGTTGAGTATATATACAAAAATTTCAGGTTTCATAAATGGTTGATTTTCAAGGTGTATGTAAAACTCGCAAGACATGCGGAGGTTTACCACCAAAGGACACTTCCAGTATATATTCTGCTTGACACGTTGTATATAATTGATTATATTGATAAGCTGATAACAGTGCAAACAAATGATAATTACAATATAACAATATTGAAGACTACAAAAATAGAATAGTCCCAGTGATACGCTGATTCTCTGTAGAGGACCCGCACTGTAGGAGTTACGGAAACATGGTGAGTACTGAACGGGGTTGACTAACTTTAATCCCGCTACAGGGTCAGTAGTGGGGTGGTGGTCGGTTGGTGGTGGTGGTAGGTGGTTGGTGGTGGTGGTGGTGCGTGGTCGTGGCGGTGGTGGTGGTTGTTCGGTGTGGTAGTAGTGTGGGTGGTGGTGGTGGTGGTGGTGCTGGTGGTGGTGGTGGGGTGGTTGGGTAGTGGTGGTGGGTGCGTAGTAGTGGTGGTGGTGGTGGTGGTGGTGGTTGGTGGTGGTGGTGGTGGTCGGTGGTGGTGGTGGTGGTGTAGTGGTAGTGGTGGGGTAGTGGTGGTGGTGCGTAGTGGTGGTGTTTGGTGGTGATGGTTGGTGGTTGTGGTGGTGGTGGGGTGGTGGTGGTGGGTGGGGTGGTGGTGGTAGTGGTGGTGGTGGTGGTGGTGATGGTGGTGGTTGGTGATAGTGGTGGTGTTATTGCCGTGTTGTGGTGGTGGTGGTAGTGAGTGGTGGTTATTGTTTGTTGGTGGGGGTTGGTGGCTGGTGAGGGTGGTGTTGGTGTTAGTGACGACTCTCGATAACGTGATTTAGTGTACTGTTTGATATCTAAAGTGAATTTCTGTTCTCAGAATTTACCTTTTTTTACAACACATACACACACACACACACACACACACACACACACACACACACAAAACAAACCACACAATGAAGATGGTGGTGCCATGGTGTGTGTTGCAGAAAACGGTTTAGCCTACAACCGAGGCAATTAACCTAAAGCAATATTTACTTTACAGATTAACAGGGTGTGTGGTGTGTATGAGGAGAGAGAAGAGAGAGAGGAGATGAGGAGAGAGAGATGAGAGAGAGAGAGAGAGAGGAGAGAGCGAGAAGAGAGAGAGACGAGAGAGAGAGAGAGAGAGAGAGAAGAGAGAGAGAGCGAGAGAGTGAGAGAGAGCGAGAGAGACGGAGAGGAGAGAGAGAGAGAGAGACGAGAGAGATGAGGAGAGAGAGAGAGAAGGAGAGGAGATAGATAAGATTACTTGGATCCTATCTAGACCCACTTTTGCAAAAGTACCAACGTACAAGGTTATTGACCTATTACAATGCGCCACCACGCCAGGACGAAACCTGGTGGGCTTCGAAACGCTGACACCGAAATGTAGGGATCGGACAGCTACACGCGAGCCCAGACGCTTCTACCAACCGAGCCAAGCCGCCTGAGGGTAGAGAGGAGAGAGAGAGGAGAGGAGGAATGAGAGGAGGAGACGAGAGTGAGGAGAGGAGAGAGGGAGAGATGAGAGAGAGAGAGAGAGAGGAGCGAAGGAGAGAAGGAGAGAGAGAGAGAGATGAGGAGAGAGAGAGAAAAAAAAATGAGACACACACACACATTTCTTATTATAAACCATTTTGTTGCATAAATCAACTTCCATGATCTCAACAAAAAGGAAAACATTTGAGCGCGAAGTTTTATTTCAGGAAAAGGTTCTGAAGGTTCGACTTAAGCACACATCACAAGGATCAATTTCTTCAGCAGGATTAGCTTTCACTTTTGCCTTACCTGTTGCGGCATTCATTAAGGTTATTTGAGTGGATAGTGAAATGACCAAGGGCGGTTTGGCGGTTGGGTGCTTGCAGCCTCTCATTTGCGGTTGGTTTGCATTGCACTTTGCCGCGTTGCAGGGGCGGCAATTTTTTCGTGCTGCGAGTGTTTGCATTTTTGCAGGGCGTGTCGGTTTGACAGGGGAAATATTAAAGGAGCGTGTCTTTTTGCTCAGGCGGTTTGAAGGGGTAGGGCGCAGTTGGCAAGAAGGTTTGAATTTTTGTTTTTGTTTTTGTTTGAGGGGCGTGAAGTTTAGTGAGCCGTTGTTTGATGTGAATGGTGGAAGGGTGAAGTCGAGTTCGAACGTGTGGTTTGTTTTTTGCAGGGGGGTTCGGTTGGGTTGAAGGGGAATAAAAGCTGTGAAGGACGGGTCCACTTGAAGAGGAAGGGACAAGAGATACAAAATGAAAAAAGAAAAAAAAGCAGGAGTAAATAAGTCAGCAGCAAAGTCAAATGATGAAAAGATAGTCAGTTGAAAAAAAATGGTCCACCTTGTTGACTGAGCGGTGAAGGGCGTGGGAAGAAGCTTTCAAGGTCAAGATAAGTCCACTTTGCCTTTTGAAGGTGAAGGAAGGGCACTTCTTTTGAAGGATGCATGAGAAGGAAAAAGGGAAGGGAGTCCAAGTACAAGATAGAAGGACGAAAACAGGAAATGAAAATGAATGTCAAAGTCCAGTCCAGACAAGGGGAGAAAGAAGTAGAAGAACGAGATAACAGAGGAAACACAAAGTAAAAAAATGATCGTCAGGAAAGGTCCCAAGGAGAGAAAAGAAGTAGAGTCCAGGAGATTTATAAGGTCTAGACAAAAAGTGAGGAGGTATAGGAGCGAAGAACAAGTTCCGGAACAAGTCCACGTAAGCAAGCGGTGAGAAGAGACGAAGAAAAAAGTAAGAATAAATTCAGTCCAGAAGTTCCCACACGTCCATAAATAAAAAAGGAAATAACAGAGGTAAACGACGATAAGTTAGAACGAGAAAAGAAAGGGACCGAAGTACAGAAAGTCCAACGTCCACGAAAGAGCCGAGATAGATACGATCCAAACAGGTAGCCGAAGGAAAAACGGAGGAAATGCAAAGGAATATAGAATCAGAAAAACAGAGTAGAGAGAAACAAGTCCCACAGCTCACAGACGGAAGGGAGACGAGAGCGCAGGAGAAGGTTAGGTACGCCGAGCAAGTCCCTGAGAGTCCATAAAAAAAAGCTGATAGAAAGGGTACATCGAGTAGAGGTAAAAGCCGGTCGTAGTAAACAAGATGAGCAAGATGTATAGTCCATCATTTCTTTTTAATGTTGTTGTTAATTATATGTATAAATACTTACATTCATTTTATAACCATTACAAGTGATAGATCCAAATTTAATATTCTACAAGTGAAGGGCTGGGTTGGTGCGCGATGTTAGATGGCGGTGGAGAATGGATGCGCAGCCTGAAATGGGTGGGCGGATGAGGATGGAGTGGGTGGATGAGATAGGTCGATGATGATGAGATTTTTGAGTCGATGTAAAAACTAGAGGGGTTTGGGAACCCTGGAACCGGGGCAAAAAAGCGGGGTCGCGGGGTTTGTTGGGACGGGAACAACATGGGCACACAGGCGAAGGCATGGTGGTTCCACTGAACACCTGGTTTTGGGTTTATACTGTCATGGTGGGGTGCGTTGGTTACTACTTACATGAACGTGGTGCCCGCGCGTGTGCTATAGATAGTAGGGTTTTTTTGGGTGTTTGGTTGGTTTGACCTTCCTTTACTTTGGTGATTTGGTCCTTTACTAATAGTGGGCGGGTGTGTGGTGGTGTCTTTGGGTGTGGGGTTTGTGGTGTGGTGGTGTGTGGCTGGTGGTTTCGTGCCTGGGGGGGGGTTGGTGTGGTGTGTGTTGGTGTGGGTGGTTGTAGGGGGGCTCTTGTAGGGCGGTGGGTGGTGTGGGGTGGGGTGGTGTGTGGGGGTGGTGGTGTGGTTGTTTTGTGTTGGTGCTGCGGTGTGGGTGGGGTGGTGCTGTTGGTGGTGGCGGTGTTTGGGGGGTGGGGTGTGGGGGCTTGCGTGGGTGGTGGTGGTAGTTGTGTTTGTGTGGGGTTGGTGGTTGCTATTTTTTTTTTTTTTTTTTGCGTGGACACATAAAACAGACAAAAACTTGGAGGAATCCAAAAATTATTTATACGACGATTATAAACCAAAGGACCTCTCAAAGAAGCTCTCTTTAGAGCATGAAATTTACAAAATATCTTCGGGGGGTGGGGGCTTACAGGCGCCCCCCCAAACTCCCAGCTGGGAAGGTTCCCCTCGTACACGGTCGGTCAGCCTCGCTTTGCGCTTCGGATGAGTTGGTTTAGCGAGCCTATTGTTTTTTATTTTGGAATTTTATTTTTATTTTATATTTTTTGTTATTATTTGCCCGCTTCCATAATCCAGACTACACCCAACCCCCTCGCACAAGGCCGCCTTCGATGCTCATACATAAAAAACATACAGGGGGGGGACACATACCACACCCCTTCTGGTTCTGTCACTCTCTTCCCTGGTTTTGCTTGCTAACCCACCCGCTTCGGTTCCCACACGGACACAGGACGATTACACACGTACTCATTTTCGCGTACACACCAGAACCCACTTTCAACCAGGGACACATTACCATTACCAGACACATCAAAGTGTAACATTATATCCCTTTCCGTATTCAGAACATGTGACATTTCACTGTTTACCTTTAAAATCCTAAATCCTGAATGTCTAAAGAGTACTTTTTTTTTTTTTTTTTTCTTTGTTCATAAATTAAAAGAAAACAAACAAACATTATGGCCCATTACTTGAGAACATGCAAACATAAAATAACAAAAATATCCTGCAATGAATCGGCGAGGCTCGTCTTCATCAGATTTGTTAAACACAACAAACAAAAAATCAAATTGCCTCGTGACATATTAATGTTTGAGCAGATTTTACATAGTTTCTCCCTCTCACAACAACTTGTAGTAGATTAACCGCGTAGGTCCTACAACAGGAGGCCTCCTCCAGCAGAAGTGGTTACCGTCGATTTCTCCCCCGCAGGGCCCATTCTTGCGACTGACATTATTCCGAGCCCCCCCCTTGCACCCACTTCTTAGGTGCAGGGCAAAACCGCACGAGTCGTTTGCCGTCACCCTTCCGCCACTTTCACCCGCTTTCACCAAAGCCACACCCAATGTTAAAAATGACATAGTCCCCCATTCACCATCCACCAGCCGCTTTCATTGCAGCGTTGGGACAAGGTCACACAGGCCAAGCCTTGTCTTCTGTTCCCCCCTGCGAGGACTGCTATATAAGCAGGTGACGCCCCTGCACCCTTCCTTCAGGGCGCTACAAGCTTTCCCAGGGGACCCCTCCTGATCTCCTGGGCTTTGCCTCCACAACGTTGACCACGGCCAAGAGTACACTCAATTGGCCCCCGTGGTTCGCCAAGGGGTAACATCAAACCCCACCCTCTTCCCTGGGGGGGTCGCCTCGCGGTAAACCGCGGCAAGAGCTTACACTCCATTTTGGCCGCGATCTTCCCCTCCTTGCTTTCCAGTGCTCCAGTCTCGCGGTCGGATGGGAATTGGCGCCACGACCATACCTCCCAGAGGACCATTGCCTTCCTAGCTGCTGCAGATACCGCCGGTGGACGGTGCGGGCAGGATGCCTAGCAGCAACCGCGCTGTTCGACGGGCCGGGACACAGCTTGGTAGAAGGGCACGGTCGGTTGTTCGTTCCTCCATTCGTTAAACAGGGCCGTTTTACGGCCAACCTGCCACAGATTTCGGCGGGGGGGGGGTGTGGTGGGGCACCCCCGCGCTCGCCACATCCTGACGGGCGTAGCAGAGGCAGGTATGGGGACATTTTTCCTTCATTCCTGGCCCTCCGAAGGTTTTTTCTTCCGCTGCTGGGTGCGCGGCTTCCCTCGCTCACACCCACGCGCTTGCGGGCCCTTCTTTTTCAGCAGTGGGGCGTTTTTGTTTGGTCCGCACCTGCCGGAGTGCAGGCCCCCAGCGCGGCCCCTTCCCCACGTTTTTCACCACGGCCTGCGGCCTTCTTCGGCCGGCCGCATTTTGTTCGGGCCGGTTGGTGCGCGGGTTTTGGATTCCACCCCTGTGTCGGAGTGGTTCAGGCCCCCAGCGCGGCCCTTCCTTCTATTGTGAAGATTGAAGAGAGGCAGGGCAGGGAGGCAAAGACGCGGGATGAGTGCGGGCCGGTGTTGCGTCCTTTTTACGCCGTTTTTGCCAGCAGCAGCGGGGAGGGTGCCCGCCAAGGGCCTTCAACGCCGGCCTTTTCGTAACCTCATGAAGAAGGCGGGGCAGTTGAGCACGCGCTTAGCCGCAACAACCTCCGCTGGGGCGCCAACCGGGGAGTAAGGGCAAACTCTTTTCACACTTGCACCCCTTTTGGACGGTTTTCTTGCCGCTTTTATTTGGCCCACGCCCCCACTTGCCTCTTTGCCAGGGGGGCGTCACCCCTTGGGAGTTAGGGCAGCTCTTTCACTGCGCCCTTTCTGACGGCGCCGGCCCTAGTATTTTCCGGGAGGTGGTCTTTGCTCGTCACTATCACCTCTTTTGTGCCTTGGGCTTGTGGTGAGTTGGGGGGTTGTTGTTTCACCGCCTGTTGTGTGTGGGTTTGCATAGGGAGGGGTTAGGCAGCTCTCGTCGCCAACCCTAAACCAACTTTCTTTTACCCGCCTTCGACCGCGTACGCCCCACCCTTCGTTTGAGGTCCCATTGCGCTTCGCGTAGGCCTGTTTTACCTCGTTTATTTTAAGGCCTTGACTGTCCTCGGGTGTTGTCCTTCTCCATTTTTCAGATTTATATTATTTCATGTTTCATTACATCTTACCAATTTTGCGTTTTTGTGTTACTCAGTTTTTTATTTTGTTTTTTCTTCTTTATTTGTCTGTCAGTTTTCTACTTTCCCAATTTGGATTCTTAATACTATGTGTCTTTTTCGCATCTATGCTCTCTCATGATATTTAAGCTCGCTCCGTGTATAGATGTTTTATCCTCATGTGACGTCAAAAGGCTTCAACCTAGGCCGTTACCGCCCTCTTCTCTATCTTCCCTGTTATGCCGCCCGATTTTAACCGCGTGGTACACCGCCAGAGTTACCGGCTATTCACAGGTTATTTATTTACGAATGTTTATCCCACTGGTGGAACCACCAGGTATGTTGGCACGGCCACCCTCGTTCCTCAAAGACGCACCGGACTTTTGATTTTTACCCTAAGAGGCGCATCACGTACAGAACCTTCCTTAACTTCCCTTTCCTGTGAGAGGTAGGGCTTCGGTTGTAGAATTTAATTACCCCTGGGCGAGCTATGGGGTGTACACCACAGTAAGTCATTTATGAACACAAGGAGGATTAAGGGGGACAATTGAACAACTCACGGTACAATTTCTTCCTTTGTTGCTAACACGGAGATCACACAATTTACACAGAAACAGTTCTTTCCTGGACGGGCCCACGTCCCTGAAAGTGGAGCGGTCTGAACAAAGTACCACCACATAGGTGTTACACGTTGTTATTTTGTTTCTTTTCAATTCACACACACGAGGGCTGTCCACTATAAAACCACTTGGGGAGGGCAACCAACAACAAAACACAACGAGTACGCTGGGCTTTACGGCGAGGCGGACTACTAGTTACTGACGAAGGGTGTGGGACGAAGCTTGAGGCGACGCCACAGGGGCGGGCGGCGCGCTAGCCCTTCGCTGCCTCCACACCTGCTCTACCCTCGCGCCCCAGATTGTGTTCTGCACCGACAGCTCTCTCCTCCCCGCCACGCCCCCCGTGTCCTTTCCCCCCGTTGCTGCGAAATCACTTTGCCTGCGCCATCCTCCGGGAGGCTGGCGACACATGTTCCTGCCCGGACCCACTGCCCGCTCCCATTAAAAACCCCACACCCCACCCCCTTCGCAACAAGGCCCGCCTGCTCGCTTGCTCATACATACAAAACATACAGAACTTTAGCACAGACCCTCTGGGTCTATCCTCCTCCCTGGTGTTTGCTACCCAACCACGCTTGTGGTCTTCACAACGGACCTACCAAAGACATTACAACAGGCTCATTCGGGCTTACACACGGACCCACTCAAAACCAGGGGACGCATACATACCCAGGACACACAAAGTGTTAACAGAACACTTCAGCGCGAGATCGGCGAGAATTTCCTTATTCAGCGAAACAGTGATAGGTAGGGGTTTTTTGGATGCAGATGATGATAGTATGCAGGGGCATTCATATTGAGTACATAGGAAGGTCACGTTAGCAGGGAAGAGGGGGGCGTTTAACTACCCGGTTCAAGAAATGCAATAGTTTATTGCCCACAAAAAAGGGTGTATCATAATCAATTTTTCATTTTCTGATACACATTTGTCAAAATAGTTATTATTCTTTTTTAATTAGCAAGATGCTGTATTTTCCGTTAATTACTCCATGATTCATTGGCAAACAGGCTATATATATGGGTTTCCTTACATCAGTTAATACAAAAAGCAGAGCGCATTATTCGTCATTAAATGTTTTTCCTATTGAAAGGGAATAAAAAAACAGTGTTACCGCTTTACCCCTACTTTAGCGGGAACATTCACGATATTAGTAAATTGGATTACCCCTCCAAAACGGGCGTTGGGCGCAGTTGTCCCGTTTTCTTGTTTGATCTAAGTAAACCCAAAGGCGGCGACTGCACCTCCGTAAAACGAGGGTATTGCTTGGCCCACACGACACTGGCACGTGCGGATTTTTTATACGGCGCCACGACCCATGGGGGTACTAACATTGCCATGCTGTGAGTGACAGCAGCTTGTTCTTTTCCGCGGGGTCAGGCCCTCACCTGACCAGACCCCCGCCTCCTTCTTTCCTTTTCCGCCCGGCCACAAATAGCGCCCTCCTGTTCTGATTTTTTACTTCTCCACGTTCGTTTTCTGCATTCCTCCTATGATTTCACCCTGCCACCACACCACATTCGCAATAGCTTTTACCTTTTTACACTGGTTTTCCTACTTGTCCACTTGTTCCATTATTTGTAGTTGTTTCTAACTGTTATATCGCAGTAAGGGAACGACGGGAGTGGTATCGGAAGTGTTTGTACTTAGCTATGTTGCTCTGCGCCCTTGAACAAACCATTCCGATTAAGGCAAGGTTATCATTATACTTGCCAACTATCAATTACCTAAATCATTTTTACTTCTACCCGTAGATAACAGTAAAAAAGTCGACACCGCAGTTGATGTTCCGCCATCACCACCAAATGTACGAATTTATTAGCATTCACTACTTTGGATTTTTATGTTGCCCACCACCTTGAAGATGATTAACCAGTCGTTTATGCCGGCTTTATAATTCTAACCTGTTCAGCATGTTTTATGGCTTTGTATATGCCAAATTATTAAAGTTGCCGCATTTTGTTTCTCACGTTTTTTTCTCTTTTCGCGCGACGACAGACCGTAGTGCTGATTCGACCTTTTTTCGGGGGCGGCAGGGACACAAAAGAATTGCCAGATTCTTTCAAACTTTTGAATAGGATTTTGTTTTTCCACGTTTGGCTGGCAGAGGAGTTTTGATATATTCCAAGGATTGTCTTTTCGCTAGCTTAAGATATAATATAGACTTGTTTTACTGTTTTGTACCCTCTAAATTTCCCTAAATTCCCTCAGAGTGGCTGGACTCAAGTTGGGTTTTTTAAAATACTAGATGGGCGATCTTTTACTTGTAGTAGGTATTAGTGCCCTCCATAAACTCCTGGGTTCAACAATTTTTTAGGTTTTTATGGTGGGAGCACCTATATTTGTTCTTTCTTTTTTTGTATTTGTTATTCCAACCTGAGTAGATTGAAAAAAGTTAGTAAGAAGAGACACTTGAATTCGTCGTCTTTGTGTTTCTGGCCCTATGGTCCTCGTTTTCTCTAAAGGAAACTGCAGATGGCACGCCTTAGGGGGAGTCGGTTTGTTGTATGGCTGTTTGTGGTTGCAAATTGGGCTTGCTCGGTGTTGACGCGTTCGATTTTCCCCGAGGGGTGCCAACACTCTTTTCTTTTGGCAATTGTAGAGTGGGCAAAAAGATCACCACCATAAATGCTTTTTATTACCCATTAACTCTACATTTCGTCGGCGAGTTGCATTCGGGGGACAACCGGGTGGCGGCCATTGGAGCCTTAAGCACGGGGTCCGTCCTATAAAAATGCCAGGGACTGGCCGGATCAACACCGAGCGAGACCAACCATCACATGCCCTCAAGTTTGGACCTCCAGAGGTCCATTTTACCAGTCCACCCCTGGTATTGGGTCACTTGCTTAGGCCCAGTTTGCAAGGGGAAATGGTACGTTTTCCATTCGAGTATCTCGATAGTGAGTGGGGCGCCACTTGTGGTTGATTGACAGTCCATTGATGAGTTTGCATGAAACGTGCTGACTGATTTGTGCCCCCATCGTCATGGATGTCCAGATTGTCGGGAGCGGTAGGGTTACCACAAACCCGTGCGATAAATAAAATTAATAATTATTTATGTATATAAAGAAAATTCATTTTCTCCAGTTCATTTCTATCATGGAATTTTCGTTGTTTTACCATAACATAAAAATTATTACAATACTGTATTAGCAATTTGTCTTGTTTTCAATAGAAAGGAAGGGGGTACGAAAAGATTTCAACCAAAGTTCTGAGGTCGGTCCATGGAGTTAACCGGATGGGGGAACAACGCCGCACGCTGGTTGTCACCTCCTCCTTACTCCTTTGTTAGAGTTTCCTCCTTCCTCCTCTCTCTTCTCTGTCTCTCTTTCTCTCTCTCTCTTTCGTTCTCTCTCCTTCCTTCTTCTCTCCTTTGTTCTCCCTTCTTCTTCTTCCCTTTCTCTCTCTCTTTCTCTCTCTTTCTGAGTCGTTGCCTCTTGCTCTTTCTCTCTGCTTCTCATTTGGGTTACAGATTTGAGTTGCGTTTCTAAGATGATTCTTAGTCCAGTGAATTTGTTTAGGCCATATTTACTTGATTTATCACATTTGAAATGGTAAAATGCATAAAAAGTAAAACACATACCAATAAAATCATTAGTTTTTAAAGTCTCGTTTCACTTTTATATCCCCCAGCGGGGAATCCCCCGAAGGGGGTATAGGGTTGGTTAGGCTGCAATGATCCGTTGAGGAAACATTTATGAGCCCTGGTGGATTGTTTTCCTGATGAGGCGTCTACAGAGCGTGGTTTAGTTGATTCCAGTTTCTTCTTCAGTTAGGACCACAGGAGTAAGGTGGATGGACAACGTATTTGTTATGGCGGTGTGGATGTAGCTTGTTCCGCTCCGCCCGCCGCCCAACCAGCCCCATTTGATCACCAGCCGCTGGTTCAATAGGTGCGCGGAATGCCATCTCGTCTTTGTATTGAGTCCCGGCAACGTTGGAAAAATTATGTGTGTAATTAAGCGCCTTTTTCTGCTTCAGTAACCGCGTTGATTCTTTCCCCAGAGAATGTTTGTCACATATTGAATATGCTCTTTCGATTATTGATGTTCGCAATGGAAGTATTTGATTACAATATGGTGCTCATCGATCATCTTCATCGGTAGGGGGTTACCGCATACGGGACGATTGTTTTCCCGATGATGGGGCAACCAACGGTGGGGGGGGGGGGGGGGATGGGGGTGGAAATGAATGCTGTTCTGTGAACCTGTGCAGTCGGGGCATTTTCACGCCGGGGGGACACATATTAGGGCCACGGACGAGACTTCTTGCAAAACTGGCCCCCTTACAGTCAACCATATGCATATACTTGTGAATATAAAAAATAGTTTGCATAAAAATCATGTTTGGTAATATTTGTAATACAGAGTTTCATTTTGATCAGGCGCTTGTATTGCAGGATACAACAAATCTTGGGCGGGACGTGGGTTGACAAACAATTACTGATAACACATGAAACCTGTTGATGTTAGAATTGCTTGGTCAATAAGGCATTAATTTAATTATTCATTGGGTTCGTTTAGTGTTAGGGGGTGCTTGCTGAGTGTTGCATGGTCTAAGATAAAGTTGTACACTTTTGATAACTTTAATATACTTAACCTCTTCCACCCGCGAGGATTTTTACTTTTTTGATTGGAAACATAAGAAAGCGTTTCTGTTGTTAACGCATAAAATTACGACAAGTGACTAGATGATGATACAAATAGCTGATGTGGACACATGGGATATTGTTGTTAAAAACAGGTTGTCTTATCGATTAAAAGGTATGTTTTGCACATTACTCATTTTGAAAAATTCGTCTAATTGTAGCCCATAAGGTTATGTACAATATTAAATTACGTTCGGGACTCAAGGGGTTAATTACATAACTCAACAATGAACCTTCAAATGTATACGGTTATCTTCGAAGCTATAGGGATTTTGCAAACATTTTCCTTGACCCTGGATTATTAAAGTACTTTCTCGACGAATTTAACATATTTTCATATTAGTATTTTTATTTTCCAGATTTTTTGACACACAAAAAAACACGCTTAATTGTATTTTTTCTTCCCAGTTTATTTTAAAATTGTTTTGTAAAAAAATATCCAAATGATTGGGCAGTTAGGTTCCAGAAACAAAGGAAAAGCTAATTTTAGGCAACATTTATGTTTTTCCTATTGTTTTCATGCTTTTTAAGTCAAGCCTTATTTCTAAATACAATTGTCAAATTTTTTCCAGGGAGGTGGATTTTTGTCTTGACTCCACCTTTTTACGTGGTGGGACGGACGAGGGCTGCGAGATTCTGGATTTCACTTTTGAGCCGCTCTTACGTTGGACGAGAATGAACCTCGCGTACATAAGGAGGGTTTGTTGGGCTTTCCCAATGTGGTCTGGTTTCATTCATGCCTTTCACCCTTAGGTAGAGTTTCGTTAGTGAGTTGGGGGATCTTTGGGGGGCCTTACCAGCACGTATTTGAAGAATATGTTCATTACGATTTGATGAATATGAGAAAAAAGTTTTATAGGGTGATACCGTAAAACCCCGTGGGAGCCCAAAAGTAATTCCATTGTAATTTGGGTACCATTAGGGCCGATTCTTTTAGTAACTTTTATAAGCATATTTTTAATAGCTATTGACCTGTTTTTTTAGTATCTTGTTCCACTAACTAATTTGGTATATTCAGTTACGTTTTCGTAATTTTAATATGGGCTAACCAACAGACGATTTTATATGTAGCAAAGGAAAGATCTTGGGTGTGATAAGGGTGTAAAAAGCCATAAGTATTTTTAAGGATGTATGTGACCTTTGCCACTCCAAGGTTAGTTATGATTTGCCATTTTGTAAACAATGGTGTACACATAAGTTGTTCACACGCACCCCTTCCTTCACACCCAGATCTTTTCCTTTGCTATATAAAAATCCGTATCTGTGTTAACCATACGATGTTACGAAAAATGTGAAGTCTGAATTAACCAAATTTTGAACTAGTGGACAAGGATACTAATTTATAAAGTTCAATCTAGTAAATATTGCTTTATATTAACTTAAAATCGTCTAATTGATACCCAAATTAGAATGGGAAAATAACGTTCTGGGTCTCAAGGGTGGTTGGTTAACTAAGTATTTTTACAATCCCGAGATTGATAATTTTGTTGGATTAAGGTGTCGCTTGCTGCAGGTGCGGCTTCTCGTGCCGATAACGTGTGTGGTGGGTGTTTCGTGGATAGTCCTGCGGTAGTGATGAGGGAGCTCCGTTCATCTTGCAGGAAGACAGAGGTGAGGCATTTCATTGCTTGTTATTCTCTTTTCAAACTATAGTACTATCTTTTTGGTGTGTCGGTCTGTTGGTTGTTGGGGTGGTGTTGTTGTTCTGGGGTGGTTTGTGTTGTGGTGCGTGGTTTGGCCGTGGGGTTTGGGTCGTGTGGGTTGGTGTGTGTGGTTATTTATGGCCAACAAACGCCCCTGCCTTTGTCCCCTTCTATTCTACGGGGGCAGTTTAATTCCTCTTTAGCATCACTACCAATTCACAGTATCTTCACTACTTACAAACAGTTGCGTGACCACTGGGACAAAGCAATTCTCACTACAGAGGGATTTTTTGATTTTTGTCACCTCTGTAGTTGAATTGATGCTTCTGTTCATTGGTTCACGCGCTGTTAAGTAGTGAAGATAGTGTGATTGTTAGTGATTTGATAAGAGGAATGACACCAAAGTCAGTGCCCCGTCAGAATAGAAAGGGGGCGGCAGGGGCGTGGTCTTTTTCCTTTAGTGCTTTTATGACCATAGTAAAAAAAAGATATTACTTTTACACAGTTAGTCTCCGTTTCAGCAAGGAAAATTTGCCTTTCCTACATCACCAGTAATGTACGGCAATTACTCCATTTAGGTTTTAACATTAACAGCAGTTTATTTGTTTTCGTTCCTTGCAGGATATTTTGGTTGCAGGTTAAGGAAGCCTCCGAGTATGTCACTTGAGAAAGCTTAATAAAAAAAAACTCATCCTTTTTGAAAGAACCATATTGTTGTTTTTTCCAGTCATTAAAACGCTCGGTCTTAAGGTTGAGTGGGGATTTAAGCTGATGGGATGATTGATTGAAAGTAAGGAAAATTAGACAAAATAGCATTACTTCGCAATTTATTGTTTAAAGTATTGTTTACATTGAGAGATTTTATGTAAATGATTATCTATTTGAAAGTTTTATGTAAAGATAATATTGAAAGAATTTATGTTTTTAAAAGGTATACTATCGATTATATTATGTTAAAGATAACTATTGAGAGGATTTGTGATTATAAAGATACTATTGAGAGATTTATGTAATAGATTTTTACTATTGAGAGATTTATGTAAAGGATAACTATTGAGAGTGATTTATGTTAAAGGAATTTGTACTATTGAGAGATTTTATTGTAAGAGTATACATTGAGAGAGTGTTATTTGGTAATAGGGGATACTTCATTTGAAAAGATGTTATGTAATAGCTTACCTATTGATAAGATTTATGTAAAGGATTACTGATTGAAAGATTTATGTTAAAGGGGTATACTATTGAAAGATGTATGTAAAGAGCTACTATGATAAGATTTATGTAAAGATTTACTATTGAAAAGATTTTCATTGTAAAGATTATATTGAAAAGATTTATTGTAAAGATTTACTATTGAAAAGAGAGATTTATGTAAAGAGTACTATTGAAAAGATTTATGTTAAAGATTTACATTGAAAGATTTATTGTTAAAGAAACTATTGAAAGATGTTGTATGTAAAGATTATTATTGTAAAGGATTTATGTAAAGATTTTACTTATTGAAAGATTGATGTAAATAAAAAGATACTATTGAAATATTTATGTAAAGATTATATTGAAAGATTTTTATGTAAAGAGTACTAATTGAAAGAGTTATGTAAACGCATACTATGAAAGATTTATGTAAAGATACTTATGACAATTTGTAGCAATCAAGTTTCATTAAACAATCATCAAGCCTCAAGTTGGCTTATTGGCCGGCCTTCTTTAAATATCCCGCCACGGCAGGACTCTTCTCTCTTCTTGTCTCTTCTCTATCTCTCGTGTCTCTCTTTTTTTTCTTCTGTTGGTGGGTATATCGTGTTTCTAGCTCGCCTCTCTCTCTCTTCTCTCTTCTCCTCTCTGCTGCTCTCTCGAGCTTTGTGGTCTATTTCATCTAAGCTACAGTACATGTGTGTCTTTTGGGTTTTTTTTTTTTGATTTTTGAAACTTGGAGGCATACATTTTTGTTTGCCGTTTCCCGATTTATTTTACCTACGCCCAAGAAGTTGGAGGGGTTATGTTTTCGCCCCGAATCTGTCTGTCTGTCTGTTCTGTTCTTACTGTTTGTGCTGGTGTGTACAGGGATTTTAGCCGAAAAAGTTGCAAATAAGGTTTGGACCCCAAAACTCGGTATTACTAAGTTATATGTTGGTATAAGGAAGAAACTGGATTTAAATCCAATGTAATGAAATCATTGAAAGTTGCCCTGATGGCAACCAATTGATTTGAAAATATTCGGGCCGGATGGTATTTGCGCTCATACTGAGTGCGATAGTTATATATTAATATATATATCGATTATATTAATATACGTATATTATTATGATATATATTATCTTATATGTTATATTATATAGTTGATTATGGAATTATATATAGATAGTATATATATATATCTTGATATCGTATGTTGGTTTTTTAAATATTCGGGCGGAGGTTATGCGCTTCTACTGAAGTTGCCCCCCCCTAGTTTTGGTTGTTTCTGTTTCTTCACCGTTCTGTTGATACCGTTTTACAATTCTGCTTCACCTGCGGATCAAATAACAAAATACAAATCGTATAGATACAAGAGCATCCGCAATATGCAAAAAATAAAGATTAGAGCAGAAATTTTTTTTTTTTTAGGTATCCCACAAAAACCTGCAAAATAAATAGTTGAATGGATGTTGTTATCTAAAGGAAAATGTAGGGGAGCCATAATATAACGACCAAGGGGACACCCAAATGTATTGATTGCCTTGATTATGAGGTTTAGTTGTAAGGCGCCGCAACTGCGGGTTATTGACGCCTGCTTTACAAAAGAACATGATTAAAGTAAAACTAAAAAAACAAAATTTAAAGATAGAATAAAAAATAGTTGAAAATTACTGAAATACATTTAAAAAAGAACAAAAAGTTTACCATGTAAAAACAATCATTAAAGTTAATATTAAAAACATTTCCATAACTTTGTTGAGAAGGCCAGGGGCCTTTCTCCCAATAAATGTATTGGACTGCATGTCTCCGGAAGAGGTAAGAACACCTTCTCTTTCCCGAAATGCCAGGGAGGGACGAGTACGCAACCCGTCCCTTCCCCGCGGGACACATGGACAAAATTTGCGCACACGTTAGGTCCCCAAAGGACTGGGGGACACGCGAACCAGCAAGTGTGCCCGCACAATTAAGGGGACCCAATATAATTCATTCACAGTAAGGAGGGTCTGGGCCCCCCTCCATGAGGAAACCAATTTTTGATATCAATATAGAGTGTGACCAGATTTACGCAGAGATGTCGGTGTATTGCCAAGGCCCAGTCTCCCATCTCCGGGTATGGAGACCGCAGAGCTGTACAGTCCTCGCAGATACTTTTGGGGGGGGCCGGATGGTGCGCAGTTTATTTTGCCCTGTATAGTAATCCAACTTTCTTTGCCAAACTGTTGTTGAATGATCATATGGATTTCTGCCGAGCGTAGGTCCGTAAGCCGTTTGGCCACTGCAGAAAAATGTGAGTAGGGCTTGGGTCTTTTTCTCAGCTGCAGCGTGTTTGGCCAAGGTCATTCAGTTCCTCATACCGCCCGCAACACTACATTGTGCCGGTGACCCAACCAATAAGCTGGGGACCGTCCGGCCTCGCCTCTTGAGCGATTATAAAGGCCGATCCTTCCAGGATTGGCCTTTGGAACAGGGGGTGATGGGGGAGGAGTTAAAAATTACATAGTGATTGAAGAGCACTACAAGAAATCACTAAAAAGTGTTAAAAGGAAAAAACATCGAAGGGGTTAAAAATAATTCATGAGACATTATTAAAATAGCACCTTTATTTCAGCCACGGTAACAACAGATGAAACACTTGGAAGGGCTGTGTTTACGGCCTTTGTTAAAACGATGGGGATACGACCGATCCGTATCCAACTTCCTTCGTCTGATTTGGAACCATCAGTAAAGGGAAGGGATCAGAACTCTGATGTGTGCAAAAGTGGTCTAAAAACTGTGCCGCTTCAGCCTGAGGAGGTAAAGGACCCTTGTGAGGGCGCGGAAGGCTGTTTTTCCAAAAAGGACACTTTCTGGGAGAAGCCCCGAAAATGGACCGACTGTCGTAGGGGGGGGGGGGGGGCCTATCGGGCAGATCCATAAAGAGAGGGAAGGGATTAAGGATAGCGTCTCCGATAATAGCTGTTCGTAACGGAAACCAAAGGGGGGGCTTTTTGGTAAGCTTCTTTCGCCCTGAAAGGTAAAACTTGCATGGCAGGATTGGAAGGATTAGTGTGACACTAGGTAAACAAGATAAGAAGAAGAAGATGAGGGGCAAGACTCAGAGGAAACTTACTAGGATGGAAGAAGAAGGGATAATTTGCCTTGGTGTGAGGGAAGAGTGGCGAATAGTTTCGGTTAAGGGCCTTTGTTCCTGCTTGCAGTATTACAGGTTTTGATGATGATGATGTATGAGTTGGATAAGGAGTTAATGGATTGATTTGATGTATGTAAATGTTGGCTTGATTAGATACAAAAAAAGGAGATTAATAAAGTGTTATTACCGTTCAAATTTACCAATATTTGTCTTTCGTTGTTAGATATTATCTCCGGAATTACAGAAGTAAATATCAACCAAATTTATTCGACAAGTACAACTTTTTTTCTTTGAAAATTTTCTGTCCTTGTTAATCAGAGGAATTCCATATCCCAAATGGCGGGCGTTTTTTTTCAATGTGTTTCATGTGATTTGAAAAGGAAAACATCAGTTGTCAAGCTTTTGTCTTGACGTCCATGACTTGCCTAGTGATTGAGTAAAATTTGCGTGACTGTCACAACCAGTTCTAACGTGGGAAGTATCCCCAGGGGTTGCAATGGTAGGCGCACATTTTCTCCGCTCCTTCATTTGGGACGTCGCAAGCAATTAGGGAGCGCGCTGCCTCCAAAGTTTGTTAAGTTCAAAAACCGCAGTGGCTGCCCGCTCTGTGTGAGACGATTTGCCATAGATGCAATGTATCTGAACCGTTCCGCCCAACCGAGCGTTTGCGAGGGGTATGGGCACGGTACCGCCGCGTTTGGCAAACTTGCCGCAGTACATGTGAAAACCGATTCCCATAGGACTACCATTTGGAATTTGTCTACCGCGCGTTTTTTTTTGCTTACCCGCGCGTGTATTGAAAACCGAGACTTCGTATGTGAAACAGGGCCTTTAGCCGTATGAATGTATCAGTACGAGGGGGCTGCGGAAAATGGGGGTAAAAGAGCAGTGGTTTTCCTCTATTATCTCAAAGAACACCAGATTTGTTTTTTTTTTTTAAAATACGTTGTTGTGATAGTACTAAAAAAAGATCACCGATTTTCACATACAGGTTGGTTCCCTGTGAGGTGGAAGCAATTAAAATTCCATAGATTATAATGAGCGCATTTAATAGCGTGTTGTTTTAGGGCATGTAGTTTCCTGAAAAAAATTTATGTTCCAGTAATCAGTGGGAACGGAGTCTATGAACATGCGTTGTAAGATAACTCTTGCTAATAATTTAAATTTACATTTTTTAATAGTAGCATACGTAGTTTTCGCATAAATTGCTTCCCATCTACGATGAGTTAAAAAAAATGTTTGTTTGGCCGGTATAAAAAGATAGTAGGTATGGTGCGTTAATTGGAAGCGCTAGGGGAAAGTTCAAAACATTACACAAAGTGCGCAAACTATAAGAAAAATTGTTTATAATTCTAAAGAAATGACGGTTATAAGCAAAAAAAAGAAACGGATAGTTTGCGAGGGTAGATCTCGTTGAGCTAACAAAAAGTATTTTAAGGCATATTGGTCTAGGATTTAATAGTGTACATAGTTATTTTAAATTGTGGAAACACAATTAAAGCTAGTATTTTGGACCATTATAAGCAGCCTTAAATAATCGGTTAGGGAAACTTTCCCTATGCATCGGGGAGGACCTCGGGAACGATGAGCCCCTCACCTAGGGTCCATGAATTGTTCCCCTTTTGGCACATAATTGTGTGAGTCTTCTCTTTTCTTACCGTTTCGATTAACACTTAAGTCGCCAGGACAACTTTTTTTTCGATGTACAGACGTGTGGTGACGTTAATTACATTTCTACATCCATGATTTCAGGAAAGTTAGAAGGGGCTATCTGGAGAGTCTGTGTCATTTTGTGTCTTCATCTGTGTCATAGTAGTGCTATAAATGAACAAATTACAAATACAAAACGGAGTGGCGACGTCGATAACGGGCTACAATAAGGTCGCCATCTAGTGTTTATGTTCTGAGTGTCCTCCCGCCGTCGTCGTCGCCCGAAAAAAAAAAAATAGGGAATTTGAAACCGTATATACTTGCAGATACAAAGCATAAAACAACGCTGAAACAGGGTAGATTATACAGTCATGATATAAACTACTGTGTATCATCTTCAGTGGCACATACACATCAGTACTGATGCTATAATTTGCAATATATGCACACAAAACGTAAGTTAGTCAAAGCCTTCGTCAGAAAGACATTGACTAATGGTTAGTCAATGCTTTGTATCGTGTTCACGGGCTATTCTTACTTCTGTTTATCAAAGATTTACTTTTTGTGAAAATATTTGGAATAAAAACACTGATTCTGTACCAATACACTAATGATCATGATAATATATTATAAGTCTTAAAACGATGGTTCTTTGAAAGCATTTATTCATATTGCGACGCTTGGCATTTCTCCTCCGAAATATTGTCAAGTAGCCTACCACATTTACTTGAGTTGAAAACTGATGAAGCTAAAATAAATATTTGGCGCAAATGTGATTTGGTTCGGTTAGACATGCTGCAGAGAAGAAAGAGATACTGAGAAGAGAATATCCATCATTATCATGGCTAAGCAGTGTGCCCTGTGCAGAGCAAGGCAAAGGATTATACGGTAAGTAATATTTTTGTTTCTCTTAATTTGTTCTTGAAGTAAGTATAGTATTAATTAAGGAAGCATGACAATAAAATAAGAGTTGTGAAGAGCAGAGTATTGCGCATCATAGACGTCAATTGTTCGCTTGTTTTGCTTTGGGTTAAATACTTGAATAGTGCCGCGATTCCTGAGAAAGACACAAGACAGGGCAGCTGCCACGCCTGTGATAGCATCATTGGACATCACCGGGGCTCATAGTGTTCCCCAAGGGATCCTCACAGCTCTAAACAACCAACAGCAGCCAGCATAATAGTGGCGAGGCCAGCCAGACTCACGGCACTCATGGCAACACGGCTGCTGACCTGGATATCCTGCCGCCCTTCGCCTCCCTTCGAGTCCCTTGCTATACACCTCCCTCGCCTTCCTTTGCAGTGAACCTTTCTATTCCACGATCAGTGTATGTATTGGTAAGTAGTAAATTGGTTTTGGAAATACTTTGGAACTCATCCTTCCGGCTTTGACTGAAATGAACTAGCGTTAAGGTTAGGTTAGGTTAGGTATACTTTGTGGTTAAGGTTAGGTTAGGTTCGGTTAGGTATACTTTGTGGTTAAGGTTAGGTTAGGTATACTTTGTGGTTAAGGTTAGGTTAGGTTCGGTTAGGTATACTTTGTGGTAAGGTTAGGTTAGGTATACTTTGTGGTTAAGGTTAGGTTAGGTTAGATTTTTACATATAGTGACTTTGATGATTTTTTGGGGAGCCATAAATCACTTATATTTGCTTCCCCCACCCAAAAACCCCGTATTCCCGCCAGTTCCCCAGGCTTGTTGGCTATAGGGGGAAGAACAAAAAGATAGGGGTGAAGGACTTCTTCCAAAGTTTTACCAATTTATGAACTTACTGGATGTTACCCGTTGTTGTTGTTGTTGTTTTCGGTAAAACTTTGGAAGAAGTCCTTCACCCCTATCTTTTTTTTCTTCCCCCTATAGCCAACAAGCCTGGGGAACTGGCGGGAATACGGGGTTTTTGGGTGGGGGAAGCAAATATAAGTGATTTATGGCTCCCCAAAAAATCATCAAAGTCACTATATGTAAAAATCTAACCTAACCTAACCTTAACCACAAAGTATACCTAACCTAACCTAACCTAACCTTAACCACAAAGTATACCTAACCTAACCGAACCTTAACCACAAAGTATACCTAACCTAACCTATCCTAACCTAACCTAACCTTAACCACAAAGTATACCTAACCTAACCTAACCTAACTGGACTTAAAAATTTTTTGAGGCACCTCATATTTCATAGCGGCCGTGTGGGTTAACCAAGGCTGAGCGTACGCTGGAACCTTTACAGATGTGAAGTACAATAAGCATACAATACAGTGCGCTAGTTCATTTCAGTCAAAGCCGGAAGGATGAGTTCCAAAGTGTTTCTGAGGAATATGGAGAAGAGGGTGCAGTCAGTTCGTACATAAGTTATTTCGTACACTAAAAATTTTGCGTAGTCTATATGAAACCATAGTCGTTTCGTACACTCAGCTCAGAGTTGAACTTGACTACTAGAGCTACAAAACGACATCAGGTATCTACGAAAAAATTCAAATCAGTGTACGAAACTACTAACAAACCTGGGTACGAAACAACTTGTGTACGAAACTCCCTGTAACCGTAGGAGGTTAGGTTAGAATATCGGGGTCGAGGGCGGCAGAGCCTCCCCGTTTGGAGGTTCAATTTGGTTAGGTTAGGAAGCTAGGTGGTATTATTTTACACTAGGACCGAAATTCCCTACAAAATTTTGGGAGTGTGGTTTCTATTTACCTTATTGGATTCTAGGGTATTATTATGTGTTTGCCCATACTCCCCCTCTCCACAAAACAAGCTTGGGACCTGGGGGAAGCGGGATATTTGGCTGGGATACAAAATAAACATCGCAACCACATAGTTTTTGAGTTAGGGGTGTTGAAAAAATTCCCTAGATCTAGGGAAAATTAATTGGATTTCTTCCGAGTCCAGAGACGTGAACCTGACGATCCTCACAGAATGATGACCAAGTGTCGAGAACCCCCCCACCCCCCCGCTAGGAGGATAGGTTAATTTGTTTAGGTTATATTTGGTTAGGTTAGGTTAGATTTGGTTTGGTTGGTTAGAATTGGTTAGGTTAGCTTAGGTTAGATTTGGTTGGGTTAGGTTATCGGTGGGTCAAGCCCCCCGCTAGGTTAGGTTCATTTGGCTAGGTTAGGTTATTTTGGGTAGGGAAATTTCTGTAGATATAAGGAATATACCCTAGATCTAGAGAATTTTACCCCCATACACAACTCTTAAATTACGTGTTTCTGACGCATAATGTGTTCCCCACCCGAAACCCTGCATTCACACAGGTTCCCAAACTTGTTATGGGGAAGTGGGTGAGTATGGGCAAATACTAGAAATTTACCAATTCTAGGAAATTCTCTCTATGGACTTCTGTCGCAAATCATACTTTTGGAGATATGACATTTTGTTTATAGGGAGGTGAGAGATAAAGTGTTTACGTCCGTCACACTCTTCTTCCTCTTGTGACCTCCTTCCACTCGTGTTCTTCCCTTGCCGCGGACACTTCTTTAATGCAGATTTGGCTTTAGTTTGGAGGTTAACGTGTGGGAATAGGTTAGGTTAGGTTAGGTTAGATTAGTGAGTCTAAAGGTGGGGTTAGGTTAGTTTAATTTTCATATCTCATACACTCCTTCTTATTAAAAAAGTCTATATCTCCGAAGTAGTGATTTGCGACGGAAGTTCATAGAGAGAATAAAAATATTTCTTAGAATCTATTGAGGTGAACAGAAACAACATTCCCAATTGTGTAAGGAATTTCTGTCCTAGTGTACAAATTTAATGGTTAGGTTGTTAGCTAGCTCGGGTTTAGGTAAATTTTTCTAGATCTAGGTACATTTCCTTAGATATAGGGAATTTTGACTCCCCTACATAACTCCAAAAGTACGTATGTTCGACACAGTAATTGTTCCCTACCCGAAAAGCTCGCATTTCCACAAGTCCCCACACTTGTTTGCGGGAAGGGATTGGGTCGCTCTCCCCCTTCCAAGGGGGAGAGTAAGGGCAAATGCTAGAAATTTACCAAAACTAAAAATAACACAAGGGGGTATGTGTGGGCCATCAAGGCTCGGTTAAGTAATCAATGACCAGTAAATGTTTACACTAGGACTATAATTTTCTACACAATCATAGAGTATGGTTTGTTTACCTTAATGGATTCTGATAAGCTTCCGTCGTAAATTACTACTTTCGGAGATATAAGATGTTTTTATAGGAAAGAGAGTGAATAGGAAATAGGAAAATCTACTAACCTAACCTTATGACTCACTAAGACACTAACGTAACCTTTTCTGACCGGCAAATTGTTACTTTCAAACATTAATTGAGTACGAGATTATAAATGTTCTTTCCTATGTATTTTGATTTGTAAGAATGTTGGTCACATTAAAAATTGTCGGAAATGCCTCATTTTGCAGTTATCCCCCTCATAAAAACCTGAGGACCCATCGGAAGTTTTGGGCGGGAAGGGGAAACAAGTTTTGTATGTGGAGTAGATTATGTAGATGACGTAAAATATATCCGGTATACACTATGGGATGATATGAAGCTGAAAATACATCAAAATATATAACCAATAACCTACAGATACCTACCTATTTCTAGGGAAGTTCCCTAACCTAACCTAACCTTAAGGGGATAACTGCAAAATGAGGCATTTCCGATGATTATAAATGTTAAATAATAATTATTGATGTGACCATCATTCTTAACACATCAAAATATACAGGATAAGAATACTTTAACGTACACACAACCCTCGTTTTCCGGACCTCCATTTCCCGGATATCGGATTTGCCGGTCAAAATCAGAGGTCCGGGGATATGTCAGAGTCCCGGACTAATGCCTGGTCCCGTCCGTAAATTGACCAAAGTTGTCCGGCGGTCCGAGCGTCTCCTGTCACACCTGGTCAGTGTCCGCGCCTCCCGCAGTGTCAGCATGCTCAGCTTTTGTATTGTTTACATTGGGTACACGACACTCACTCTCCAAGACACACCCCTCCGGCAACACGCTGTCACCGCCTCACCTGTGCCTTTCCTGAGGAAGACGATCAACTACAGCGCCTGTGATAGCATCATAGGACATCACCAGGGCACATAGTGTTCCCAAGGGATCCTCGCAGCACTAAAAACACACAAAGTGACGTAAAAGTCCGGGCGGGGTAGCTGATATTGGCGGTTGCCGGACAGTAAATACTAGAGTAGGATAAACGTCCGGGGTGAGTAATGGCCTCGGACTGTTGCGATTCCCGGACGTTTGCGGTTCCCGGACCAGTGCTCCCCCTATTAGTCCGGGAAAACGAGGTTGTGTGTAGTTCGTACTAAATTACTGGTTGAATACCATCAAACCTAACTCACGTTAACCTGACTAAAGGCAAATTCGCGTTAAAAATGTCCGCGGCAAAGGAAAATTGAGGCGATGCAGGTCACAAGAGAAAGAAGAGTGAGGCGCACATAAACACTTTGTCTCTCTTGTCACTTGTCGTATCTCCAAAAGTATTGATTTGCAACGGAAGCTCATTGAGAGTTTTTCTTAGAATCCTAAAAGGTAAACATTAACCATGGTCCCACTTGTGTAGGGAATTCTGGTCCTAGTGTAAAATAATACCTAATGCCCAGGTTAGGTTAGTGAGTTAAGATTTGTTGTATCAACCCTGCTATATATCGTTTACTACCTTATGAAGGACAAATCTTTTGTCATATGTCTTTTACTAACCTTCAAGCCTCTTGGCAACTTTTTAATTTGGTAAAAAAGGGAGGTTAGGTTAAGGTTAAGTTTAGTTTTATTTTAAATAAACTAAACTTAACCTTACCTTAACCTTACCATAACCTAACCTAGCCTGGCTGCTGTCAGTGAGGGAGGGATTGGCCTGTGGTCACTGACTGTGCTGATGACGACGGCGGAGTTTCACCTATTTATTTTTATTATCATTTATTCTTCCGTGATTTTCATCGAAGTAACAGCTTGCCAGGAGGTTTGAAGGTTAGTAGAAGACGTGTATGACAAAAGATTTGTCCTTCATAAGGTAGTAAGCTAGATATGGCAGGGGCGATAAACGAATCTTAACCAAACAAACATCAGATTTTTTCAAAACGCATAAAATGTATCAGAAAAATATGTTTCATCTGAAAAAGGAGAGCGTTGATAAAGCGAATCTTTATCGGTTAGTGAACTAACAGGTGGTCTGTGATATATATTTATGTAAAGAAATTATAACACAAAATGTGATATTTTGTCGGTTTATTTTGTTGTATTTGGTTGCCAGTGAAAGCCCGTTCTGCGTAATAATAACGCATTATATTAAAACAGAACTGGGCTTTCACTGCAAACCTTAATAACACGATTTGTGTATATGTAGTTTTCTTCTGCGGCATATATGTAGTAATTACCATTCACTTCTGGACACTAACAAATATAACCTACGTATTTGGTAAATATTCCACAGGATTGGCGGCGCCAAATAGCCGGAGCAGTGGGGCCGCTTATTTCCCAAGTCTGGAAAGGGTCGCCTTGCCGGGTGAAGACGCTTGACTGTCGCTCTGTAGCTAACCATCGGATTTTCTCAAAAATACCATCATTGTGATTCCCACACAAAGTTAACATATTGGTAAGGGAAACTAACCGTGCCCTAACGTAACCTAACCTGACGTGTTTTAAGAGTAAAGTAGGCGACCCTTTTGTGTAGGCTTAAGGCCGGTTCCCACTAGCCCGCTTCTACGGCCGCCGTTGCCGTACACCGCCCAACAATGACGTCCCCCATCATCACCGCTTGAGTGGTATTTGTGGTAACCGGGGACAGTTTGCACCTCCGCTCGAGCGGACACCGCCGAGTGGGAGAGATGACTTGATTTTAACTTTGTACGGCAGCCGTACAGCGGTACGGCGGTGCGGTCGACTTTATTGTGACGTCATTGTTGTTCATTGTTGTACGGCGGCCGTACAAGCGGGCTACTGGGAACCGGACTTTACACAACCATCCGGGTGGCCCAGTTCTGACTAATATTAATTGCCATTTTGTTTAGTTCTAGGTTAAGGTTAGGTAAGTAAGACAATTGACCTGAATATCTACTAGAATTTACTGTTGCAAATTTTATATATATATATATATATATATTATATATATATATATATATTATATATATAATATATATATATATATATATATATATATATATATATATATATATATATATATATATATATATATATATTTTTTTTTTTTTTAATCCCTCCCCAGGTCAGAAGGTTATGTTAGGAATCCTTGGAGCGAGTTAACCTTAGTTTTTAAATAAGGGGAGGCTATGGCCCCTCCTGGATTTTTGCTGCAAGGTCATTACTTATCCTAACCTCCTGACTTGGGTTTTTCACTAAAAAAAAACGAATCTGCATCGGTAATAGTATAGAGTAGACCCCTAACTAATTGGACAAAGATAGAATAAAAGTGATATCGAAATAATGTATGTGATTAAGGACAAACTCTAAATTTACCGTTAAGTTAATGCTGCTGTCACACAGAGCCAGGTGAGCTGGGCTCTGCTGCGCTCTGGGTGAGCTCACACAGAGCTGCGCTCTGGGTGAGCGGGAAGACACCGTGTGTCTTCCCGTCTAATAGAAAAACAACAAAGTCCAACACGGCGAAGAATCAGCAAAAAATGTCAGCAGCCGCAATGTTTTTTTTGTCACCGGTCTATACCGGGTCCTCACCGGCCCGGTACTGGGGTTTACCGTCCCGCGAACAGGCGCAAAACGGATGCGCCCGTCCTTATAGCGTCCTCGTACCAGGCTCTCACCGTTCACTGCCGCTTTTACTCGCCCGGCAGGAGTTTTTTAGCATATTCAAAACTCCTGCCGGGCGCGGATGGCCGGCAAAGTCCCTTGAAAGTGTTCAATGGACGGGAAACGGCCCACCGTGTGTCCTCACCGTATGCTGCCGTCCGCACCAAATTTTTCACACGGTGGTGAATGGTGAGCCCACATGGCTCTGTGTGACAGCAGCATAAGTTTAGATTACATGGCTATTGTGGAGCTTAGCTCCATGTTTCCAAAAGTATAATATATTTTGTATACTTTATGTTTATTTGTCACATTCATTTGCCATTGCATACTGTTTTGTGACTGGCATGTCAGTGGGTTTGTTTTCCCTTATGTGTTTTAGGCCACACCCTCAATCTGCTCTGACATAATGCTAGGCTTAACATTTTTTTTATTAATGTATACATGTCATTCCAGTGGGCACAAGACAGCAGTGTGATGGGACGCTAAATTGGTCAACACAAACACAGTTTTCATGTTCTTCATGGAGAAACTAGGCTTGACAGACCATTGAAGCTGTACAAAATGTTGGAAATCAATGCTCTTTACAACATCTACAACATGAACATCAGGCTGAGGAAACCAGAAGAGATTGAACTGAGGGAACACATCAAAAAGCAGGTTTGGTCTAATTTAATTATGTTGATACAGGTTCCTTTAAAACCCCTACAGGACAGTGTTATTTCGTTTTTTAGCTATTCCTGAGTCCTGTTTTCCATTCCTGTTTTTTACTGCCTCACTGCACTCTCAACATTTAGCTGAAGCTACATCCCTTCCTTGTTGTGTTCTCTCTATTATCTACCCTTCCATGCTGCCTTGTTGGCACAGGGTCCTCTTCCATTATCATCTGTTTATTTGACATTGTTTATACCATACCTCTCATCTCTCAAACTATACATTGCCTTCCAAATTAAGTATTTCACTTGCATCCAAATACAATCAGCATATTTTGGTCCACATTAACTTTCAGGTTTCTTTCTCACAGAAACTATTGAAATAATTAACTAGATATTATATATTTTTTGTCATTCTCTGCAAACAGTACAATATTATCCACAAGTGGTAGGTTATAGCGGCTTCTAGTTTGTCTTATTTATACTCATTCTGCATTATCATTTCCTACCTTATGTGCATGGCCTAGCTTACACAACCTGTTTGTACAGCAGTGTTATAATAGTAATGTTGTATGTACAAACAGATTGTATAAGGTAGGCTATGCACATAAGGTAGGAAATGATGGTATGGAGCATATCACTGCATATAATATACTACAATATTAGCTACTGGCATTCTTGTAAGCAGTAATAAATAGAATTAGCATGGCATCTAGGCCAGTCATTTGATATGTGGAATTAGCCATCATATTCCCACTGGCCACTGCGTTATTTTATTGTGTATCTTGCTTCTTTTCAGTGAATGTCTTTCATCTTTTCCAGTTTTCTAAAAAAAAATTCTTAGGTTGTATTTTTCCAGTTGTTAGGCTTTTTAATGCTAAACTATCCACCAGTTATTTTTTTTTTCGTCTTTCTTAAACATTGCATAGCAATTCAAAAGCTTTTCATCAGATGTCACCTTTGAAAATATTTATTGCATTTTATGTACTCCTTTCCTACTTTAATGCGTTTGAGTAAAAAGAGCTTTAGTATATATTTCTTTCTCTACAAGATGTTGCACTAATCTCACTTATAAGATCAGTGTTTGCAGTATATTTTGATACCTGTATGATGGCTATGTACACAATATTTTCTACTTTTACACAATATTATAGCCAGGCCCAATAATTTCCAATAGCATTTTCCCGTAAATAATCACTTAATCAGTCACAGGCTATTGCAATAATGCATAGGGTTAGGTTGGCCAACTGTCGCGTTTTTCCATTTTAGATGATGACTGCCTTATTTATCATTAGCATGAAAAAAAAGTAAGTCATATATATGAAAATTTCCATGTTCAATTTTCATAGATTTTGGTGTTAGATATTTAAAACTAAATAACGTAATTTGTGTTCAGTTTGCAAAGATAAGTATCGGAAATATATTTCCATCCCCCTGATCTTTTAGCGTTGAAGGACAAATCGCGAACTAAGTAGATTGTCATTCATTCCTACCCTGTACACATTAATCTAACATTGTATTTTTTCTAATCTCAAGTTGTTTCAGCTTTAATAAAGATGTATTTCTATAATCATGTATTATATCCTTATTAACTTGATCCTGTTATTTTTCCTTTAATGCATATTTTTCGCTTTAAAGACAAGTAAAGTAGACAATGTTAACATGAATGCTGGTTTATTAAGATCCTTGCTTTAATTTTGAGAAGTACTTATTGGGCAGGAACTTCCACATTGATTTGGGCATCGGAGAAGCTGTTTGTGTACATGTCCCTCTTGCAGCAACAACCCCACCTTCAAGAATGCAAATTTCTGTTCATTACGGATCTTATAAAAGGAGGAATTCATGATATCATAATTTTTGATAGCAAGTTACTCTAACTTGCCATCAAAAAATATGATATCGGGAATTCTTCCTTTAAAGATCCATAAAGGACAGATAACTATAATTGCATTCCTGGAGGTGCAGAGGTACATTTTTTGCACCTTCTGGAGGGGTGCATAATTGCACCCTATTTGTACAATAGGGTGTAATATTGCACTCTTCCAGAAGGTGCAATAACTGTAGTTTTGAACGTGGGTGCAGCTTTTGCACCTTTAAAGGTGCAAAAATGGGACATAATTTTGCATCTTTAAATGTGCAAAATTTCACCCTTAAAGATGCATTTGTTGCACCCATATGGGTGCAAAAGTGCATCCCTCCAAAAGGTGCAAAAGTTGCACCTATAAAGGTGCAAAAGTTGCACCCTAAAGGTGCATTTTTTGCACCCATATGGGTGCAAAATCGCACCCAAAAATTTCCCAATTCCAAAAGGTGCAAAAAGTTGCACCCTAGTGTTAAGGTGCAACCTTGGACCCTTAAAGGTGCAAAATATGTGATATAGTTTTGCACCTTTAAAGTTGCAAAGTTGCACCCTTAAAGGTGCATTTGCTGCACCTATATGGGTGCAAAAGTGCACCCCTCCAAAAGGTGCAAAGTTGCACCTATAAAGGGGCAAAACCTGCACCCCTAAAGGTGCATTTTTTTGCCCCCCTAAAGGTGCATTTTTTGCCCCCTTAGTCAAATTTACTAATGTGGATACTCAAAACGGTGAACTTGACGAACTGGTTAGTCATTTTGTTTTGACTAAGACCATACTCGGATTTACTAGGTAGTTACTCAAAAAATGACTAACCATTGTTACTCAGCGTGACTAACTTGGGTTACTCGTTTTAGACCCCACGGCTTTAGTATGCAAAGTTAGTCACCATGACTAACTTTTGTTTTGTGTGTGGCGGCTGGCGACATTAGTGCAGTTGGCGACTAAAGTGTTATCTACGGTACCTCGGGAACGTGAGCCCTCACCTATGCCTATACATTGAAAGTCACTTACTTACATTTTACACTTACAGAAAAGCCACTTACCTTACAGATACGAACATTTTCACTGACGAGAAAGTTGTAGAGCGCAAAAAACTCTATCGGGAGTGTGGTTTCGAAATTGTATTTACACCAATATTTAATCCGCCAGACGCCGGATATCCATGGTCTAAATTTCAGCTCACCTTCACCGTTGATGGACGCTTTGGCAAGATGACGACCCGCCCACCCGTGTATTCGAAGCAGTATCAGCAGATTACACAGATCACGTGGCCGGGCGCGCATTCTTGGTATATGTTGATCGGTTATCTGGTTGGCCCTGTGTATTTACTTGTGCCAGACCGGCCTCTTCAGCCCAGCTAATTTACAACTTACGTAAGATATTTGCAGATACTGGTGTCCCGACAGTGTTGAGGACTGACTAATGGGGTCCTCAATTCGCCTCATCGCGTGTACGCAGTTTCCTGGCTCGATGGTGGAACACAGCATCTCCTCTCCTCACTACCCACAGGCAAACGGCCACGCAGAAGCTGCAGTGAAGGTTGCGAAGAGGCTGACCTGGACCACCACGATTGCGATCCATTGCGATCAGCTGTCCCCACCCATTACCGTTCATTTGCAGAGGAGTGGCAGAAAATAGCGACAGAGTCCAAGGCAAAAGCGGAAGATCTTCGTTAACAAGATAAAACACGGTATGATGTGTCCACTCGCTCACACTCTACCTTGAAACTCGGGAATCACGTGGACGTGTACGACCAAGCATCAAGTCGGTGGAATCGCCTCGGTGTCGTGGTCGGCATTGGATTGCTGCGTGACTACCTAGGGCCATATGCAAGAAATTTTCTCGACCCGTTGCATCGCGGCGCGGTAAGCAAGAATCAACAGAGGACAACGCAACGAGTGGAGATTTGAGTCAGCTGTGCGTTCACCATGCACATCCCACCTGCATACCGCTCTGCCCTTATTCCATCCTATTTCTTCCCAGATCATTACAGGTGAGTTTTCAACATAACCGAGAGTGACATTCATACACTGTGAATGCACACGTGTCATAATTAAGGTAAAGCAGGAGGCCTTATATTGCTGTGATAAGTGGTGACGAGGGAGAGCGGTGGTGGTGGAGGTGGTCCACCATATTGCTTTGTGGCGACTGGCGGGACTTTCAAATGTACACACAAGCATCACTCAGGCTCATTTTTTCTTTTTTTTTCAACGCCTCAGATAAGTGGCGAACACTAACAAAGCTATTATTTTAATGGTAGAAATGATAAATTAGGCTAGTAAAAAGAATTAGATTGGTGTAAAACAGTCAAAATACTGATGCCGCCTTGGACTCGCTTGTGTTGGTTGGTACGCCTGCCCAAATCTCCACTGGCCGGGCATTTGAAAACAATTCTTGTATATCCCACCGGTTGAGATACGACGGTCGGGAATCTCCACCTGCCGGGATTTGACGAGCATTCTTGCATTTAGCCCCTAGTGAGGCTGGGAAGCGGCCGCATTTGGTGGAGAAATCGCAGGTTTCTCCACCCCCATCGTCCATTCCTCACGGGTGCTGATGCTTGTGAGGGATCGATCGCCCTCAGAGTCGCCCAATCCAACACAAGCACATCCTCCGTCATCGCGCGTTCCTCTGAATGAACCTGAGACGCACCAGCCTGCACCCCTGCGCCGTAGTGGACGACAGCGTCGGGAACCTAGCAAATTAACTGTACGATGGGGTTATACATCTTACGAATAGGTTAACGATGGAGATATCAGTTTTGGCTGATGTTTGGCTTGATTGATTGTCACATCCCTCTGGCGGGATTATGAGTGAACTGTGTCAGAAGAAGTCTTTGTCGGGGTTTTGGGAAAGCACTTGGGGCAGTAAACAGCACTGCTCCGTTCTGCTCACACGCACCGTTTCTCTCACCCTCCACGAAGTTACCAACACGACAGCTTGATGCTATTGCATAAAACTAACTCAGACTGTGGTTTCGAAAACTAGGACACGATTGACAGCGACATACTACATGTCAAAGACGCGATTCTCAAGCGGGAGAACATGGCTCCCACCGGAGAAATTTCAAATCTAAGGGGAGAAATTATAGCGAGGAAAGGATTCAATCTTGAAGAAATTTTTTATCCAAACTAGGGAAGGAAATACTCTGTAGGGTCGTGTGGACACGACCCGGACAGTAAAGTGAATAATATTCATAAAAAAAGAAGGTATTGAGCTACAGGAGAGATTTTGTGCTTAAAAGAAAGCTTAACTAATTCCCCATCTTATGCTATAAGTTTCATATATGTAGATATCATAGCATTGGTTTTACAGCCGTTTTTAAAATCCAGAATTCCGGGTCCGGGTCGAGACCGCGTGGTTACGACCCGAACGGGGGTGTGGTCTCAACCCGGACGGATGTTTTGGTCCACCAAAAAAACACTTACACCAATGTTTTATATTTTTTCTTACTAAGAACATCCAAAACATGACACTGAAAGGTGGAATAAAACAATTGGTAGCAAAATATGAATGTAATAAAAAAATATATATGATAAAAAAAAAGGTAACTGAATTCCTTAAAACTGCGCCTGCGGGTTAATGCATGTTAAAGTCCCTCAAGGGAGGGAGGACCTTGATCAGGTTTGCTTGTCGTTGGGTGGTCCCCGTGCTGACTGTGAGGACCCCCAACACCCTGCTGCGGTCGACACTGTCGACATCCCCGATGGCTGGGAAGTGGAAGGTGTCCTTCAGCAAGGGCGACTTTATCCTCAGGAAGTCCAACTGCAGCCGCCCGTCTCCTCCAGGGAAATGAACCTTGGCCACAAAGTGGACAAGCTCCTCAACATCTTCCCCTTGAAGAACAAGCTGGACCAGGACAAAGTCACCCACCTGGAAAAAAAATGATAAAAAAAAATGAAAAAAAAGCATGAATATGGAATGAATTGAATAAGGAATTTGGCTTTAAAAAACCAAGCACTGGGGAATCAAAGGCCATTCAGCTAGGCTCTAATTTGACAATTAAATAGAAATTTTTCTAGACTTGCTTTATTTGATGATTAACATATCTAGGCTATGATAAGGCTACAATTTTGAAATATAAAAAAAGTCCTTCACCTCTGGCTCCTTCTGGACGAAAGGATCGGTTGCAGCATCATGCTCGAGCTCTTTCTGCAACTCATCTGAATATTCAGATGAGTCTCACACAGTGCAGATTGTCGGCAGCCTCCTCATCGCTGCTGCTCGCCTCAACTGGCTCAGACCTCCTCCTCCTCTTTGCCGCATGTCGTGCCCTCCTTCTCTCTCTTCTTCTCTCTCTTCTTCTCCTCCGCCCTCCGCTTCTTCTCCTCTCTGTCTGCCTTTTCTTCTTCGCCTTCTCTCGCAGCTGTCTAGAGCCTCCTCATCCTCAGCAGGATGCAGGCGCTGATCTTCTTGCGCCCCCTGCAGCAGGGCGTGGGAGGAGCCTTCGGTTAGGGCTGCACAGCTCGGAGTGACGTGTCCGAGATTGGAGGAATGAACTGTTGGAGTTGGAGTCTGCCGAGGTTTGGGGTGCTGCTTCAGGTGCTAGCCGCTGAAGCAAAGAAGGCTGGGGGACATCTACCTATTCCAGATGGTCCAGGCTGAGGTTGTCAGGCTCGCAATTGAAGATTGGGTCAAGGGTGCGGCAAGAGTTTGTGGCAAATCATCATCATCATCAGGAGGGGCCTGCTCCTGTGACTTCTGCCCCAGCAAACGCATCATCTGAAAGATGTTCGGTTGACGGGAAAAAAAAAACAAAGATGCCAGTAGCGCGAAACCCTTGGGTGATGTTGGTGAACATTAACAAACCTTGTCCCAAGCCTTGCACCCATCTCTGGCAACATAATGTTCCGTTGATGGGGGGCACGTGAGTGTTTGAGAGTTGTTGAATCGTCCTGAATGGATCCGCGAGGACGAGACTTGAAGGGGCCGAAAGAACACTTACATCTAATGGCCTGGAGTTTGGCTGTAGGTAGAGGTGGCAGCGTGACAATTACGATGCCATCTGTATCGCATACGCAGCCGCATGATGCTCATGTGACACTCACACGCATTGTCCATTATCAGCAGTATCTTATTCTCCATTTGAAGATAAGGACACCTTATAGAGGCTCGAGTGGTCTGCACGAAACACTCATGGTCCCATCAACCGTTAGCCCGCAAGAGACACTGTGGTTCAAGTAGTAGTCCCTCTCTGAATCACATGCTCTTCTTTTCGTGCGATGATAACACTGGAGGGAAACCATGCCTGCGCATTACAATCACCCCGAAAGTCATATGATTGCCTCTCTCTTCTCCGAGCAAACCTGCGAAGCAACAGGACGCCTTTTCTCACAACAAAACCTTACATGGCTTCATCACAGTGGACAAGCCACTCTCATCCAAGTTGAAAAAAGCCTGGCTGCATGAACTGTGTCGCTCGACAGCTTCCACGTAAGGCCTTGAAGAAGACTTCAACATTGTATTTACGTTTACCGCGGTTAAAAGCCATCGCGCGCGCAATGACATGCCCTCCGGAGCCTTCAATGCAAGTCTTTGATGACGGAACAATATACCCGTAATACCAGTCACGGGTGGCCATACCTACCCTCCTCCAGACCTCAGAAAAATAGCCGGACTGCCACAGCCTCTGCATCTTCAGGACGCATCCTTCTAGAAGCTCTCGTTCGACAGCCCGTAGAATCCTGCGCGAGATCCTTGATCGAGTATTCCTCGATGAAGTTTCCTGCGCTCAGTGAAAACCGTCTTGATGTTTCTGGTGCTTAGGCACGAACGTCCTCCCATCACTCTCCTTGAGGGACCGAGTGAAGCATCCTGCAAAAAACATAAAACAAAGGTAAAGTGGGGAGCATAGGCCCTATAGGCTAATGAAAAGTAAAGTTCTGTACCCATCAAAAGGCCTGAAATAGACGGTAAGTTGTTTCTTGGCTAGCCCCCCCTTAAGGCCCCCCCCCCCCCTTAACCCATATAAAATAAAATTTAAGATGGCTTAGATTATGATTTATTAAGCTTCACCCCAAGAAGGCGAAAACTTCACTCCAAAGGGTTTGCCGCAGTGCGGATGCTACAGCCTGTCTCATTCGTGTGGTTAAATGGCTTCTCCAAGTTGGTCCTTCCGTGGTTAGGATGTTCTTCTCGGCTGGTAGTTGCGAGGCATGGGACCATGGCTGCGAGGCACGAAGGATCTGAAAGAGATAAATGGCATTGAGAGACTAATGACTATTGTTTATAAGTTCATACTGAAAATATATTTGACCGTTTCAAAAACCCATAATTTTGTTAGTTTTAGAACAATCAATAACTTATACAAGGTAATAACATTATTATCTTGTTTCCATGTTAAAATTCTATTGCCTGACAAATTCTAAATTTTAGAAAATAAAAATCTTCTCCCTAGCTCTGTTTTTCTCGACCCGGACAAACAAAAACTCTTCTCCTAGCTCTGTGTTCTCGAACCCGGACAACCTGTCCGAGTCGAGACCCACACGCACATTTTTTTTCTCCGGCACCCCCACGGCGCAAATTTGGTTTTAGGCACTTCGTATTTTCACTGATTTTATGCCAATATGCTATATTACATACAAAATTTACCAAACTTGATCACTCATATTCGTGGTCTGCACAATATATCCTGAAGCCGTAAAATTAAAATCCCTACCTCTTTAATCGAAATTCTTACCCTTGCTTACAAGCTAAGCATCGGCGGGGAGGTTTGCAAATGCGGTCTAGTTGGATCCGCCCTCCCTCATACTTCATAGCTCTGCGTCCATCCTAGGCTCGATCGTTCATTGGTTTAACAAGACTGTCCGGTCGAGAACCTTGTCCGGGTCGTGTACACACGACCCTACCCTGTGTACAAAAAAGCAATGAAATGCCAATACATACAACTATACCCTATTCATTCTGACCCGAGCAGAAGGCATGAATCTAAGATAATTTTGGTAAGCCAAGTGATACTCCTATTGTTATGTTTACAAATGCTTGATTTTTTTTCTGCTCATTTCTAGGTGTTTTAGATTAATTGTGAATATACAAATATTTCTTAAAACCTCATAAGCACAATTATAACAAACTGAAGTCAGTGTGAGTTAAGTAAGTGAAGTTAGAATATAACGTTACCATTGAATATCTCAATGTATATCTGCTGCATGTCAAATTTTAAGAGAACTGTTAATACCCTACTGGTGTTTGTGAATTTTTTTTTTTTTTTTTTTTTTTTTTACATCACAAGGAACTGGCCAAGGGCCACAAAAATAGGTAACACAAAGCCCGCTTGTTGCCAGTCCCTATCCAAGAAGACAGAAATAATCAAATGAAACCGAGGGGTAGGCCAATTTAGTTCGGGAGGTGTTGACAAACATCACCTCGTCTTTCCTCTAGTTTTCTCTATCTCTCTTCAAAACAAAGCTGGTCGTTGTGTACATGTACGCAACAACAATCACGTGCTCTTCGTGCCCACGGTCCATTGAATCTTCAGAATTTTCTTGCATCTGGCTTCGAACTTCCAAATGTCCACCTCTCTTACTAACTGTATCTGTTTTTGGATATCTCACATAACTCCTCAGCTATTTCAACTTTCTTTGCCTATTTAACATCCAAAGTGGAGCATATCTTGTCTCATTTTTACTTTTTATGAAGAAATTCTTGGGTTCTTAATGTGGCACCACTGGCTTTGGTTTCTCCTCTTTCACTAGCTACCTGGTGAACATGCCATCCCGAAACTTTGGCTATCCTTCCATGACCTAAACAACCGTACAACACCCAACCCATATTCCTGACCGCCTTGGAGATGCGCCCAACATTCTTAACCTTTTAAAACGCTTCATAAATGTTTTATCACTTCAGGCTATTCTTTTAGACTATCTCTCCGTTGGGCTCCTCATCACAATCAATATTTCCGTAAACCTAGTATCCCTATTGTCCTCCTGTTCGCTTCGGGAACCACCTAAAATAGGTGCTTCTGCCATTAACACCCTCAGGTAGTGTAAAGACCTGCTTTGCGGTCTGTTAGGTGGTACTACTCTTAATTTCCACGGGATGATTTATTGCTTTCTTGTCAAGACCCTCTTTGTAACAGATGACGTATGATGACTAACAGTGGCGGATCAGTGATAAATAAAATAGAGGGACTGCAAGCTTCACACAACAGTAGATTCACAAATTTTGACCTTACCTTCAGGAATGGTTGTAGTTGATGTTTCACGGATTTCGACGGACCATGAAGGTTATATAGGAGGAGCGCAGCGCGCATTCCCTGTTATCGGGCCGATCGCCCCGCCCCAATGCGGGGAGATTGACTCAAACATTGCGAATTTCATGCGTCGACTTTCCGGCTTTTCTATCTAATTGATACAAAAAAAAAAAAAATATGACTGCCTCGGTATAGTATGGGGTATATAGGGCTTCACGCAGAGGCAACATGCCGCCCTCCTCCTATATAACCTTCTTGTTCCACCGGGAGGACTGAGCAGCTGATATACATCTACGACTCGACTGAGCTCATTGTTTTTGTCAAGTGGCACGGGGGGGCGGCGGCGCAGACATAATCGTACAGCAAATATGAAAGTAACTTAATTTTGGTCTGGTTTTAATGAAAATTCACTTAGTAACGTATTGAAAATAATTAATAACTACTATATGACTTTGTATTAGATATATTTGTTATAGTGTATCAATTCTGCTGTGTCTAAAGCAGTGTTTTTCACCTGGGGGCCATGGCCCCCAAGGGGGCCATGGCAAGAATTTAAAG
The DNA here is from genome assembly GCA_016584305.1 of Chionoecetes opilio. Classification (NCBI taxonomy): domain Eukaryota; kingdom Metazoa; phylum Arthropoda; class Malacostraca; order Decapoda; family Majidae; genus Chionoecetes; species Chionoecetes opilio. The sequence continues at coordinate 45,075 of JACEEZ010018261.1, forward strand.
GGGGCCATGGTGGGCTGTTGCAAATTATAACTTTTCTAATAATGTTAGGATCGGAATTAAAAAAAAAAATTGCATCACTGGCCTGGCAAAGAAAATGTTCTTGTTTTATATTAATTGATTAATCATTAAGTTTGACAATAAAATTTTGTTTACATAATATTGTTACGAAGTGTGTTTACGTGTGTATGTATGTATGTTGCGAAATTGTAATTGTTTGTGCAGTGTAGGTGTGATAGAAAACGCGGAGGAGAACGAACGCGTATGAGACGGGTGAGAGACACGGCGGTGAGTGAGGGTGAGTCGACCGGGAAGACAGAGGGAGAGGCGATCGAATGAGCTCGTGTGGCTGAGATTCATCAAGTAAACATGTGGGTATACAATGATTCTGAACATTATACTGTTTACTTATTTTGTTCGACAATTAAAATGCGTCGCTGGTTTTTCGTGTGTGAAATATTTCTTATTTTTTGTTATCATTGTTTTTCCAATGCTCATTCCTACTTAGGTATCCTGCTTTTTTTTTTTTTGAAGTGCTAATATTGATGTGACTCGCTATCTTCTATTATTTCAATGGGGCCAGTGCTTGTCAAAGGAGGCGTGTTCTTGCTGTGAAAGTACATTTCAGCTTGCAGCTTGAGTGGGAATGTTTATCATCTTTACTCGTCTCTGTGTGTATGTTTGTGTATGACTGTGTGTGTGCTTATTTGTGAGTCCATGGATGTGTTATGTATNAGTATCCCTGTCCACTAGCTAATTTGGTATATTGGCTATTATCGTATTTATGGCTAACAACAGACGATTTTTTATATATCAAAGGTTAAAATCTGAGCGTGAAGGGTTTAAAGGTAACAAACTTAATGCTGGTATGTCAGAGAAGATGGCCAGAGGAATGTCTCAAGCCCAGCATGTCTGTCCTCAAGTTACGAGGAGACGAGAATGATGATAGAATAATAGGGAGGCGGAGGTTTCTGTGCGAGTGTGTGTGTGTGTGTGTTGTGTGTGTGTGTGTGTGTGTGTGTGTGTGTGTGTGTGTGTGTGTGTGTGTTATTCACCCGTGGTCTTGTCCACGCGAGCTGGCTCGCGATCGCCAGTTTTCACCCTCTCAGTGCGAGCTTGGAGCTCATTATTACCGATCTTTGAGGGTGTGTGTGTGTGTGTGTGTGTGTGTGCGTGTGTGTGTGTGTGTGTGTGTGTGTGTGTGTGTGTGTGTGTGTGTGTGTGTGTGTGTGTGTGTGTGTGTGTGTGTGTGTGTGTGTGTGTGAGCGGCAGGGAAGAGGGAGGCTGCAGGAACGTGTGTGTGAGGCAGGGAGGAGTGAAGGCATTACGAAGGCACGGGAGAGGGAAGCAGGAAGGATGGATTAGCGGACTAGACTTGCGAGAGGGTGAGGGAAACTTTGGTCATGGTTACGATATTGAGTTTTAATAGCGGGGGCCTTACACACACACACACACACACACACACACACACACACACACACACACACACACACACACACACACACGTGTGTGTGTGTAAGGGTACTCTGTGGTGTAGGGGAAGCACGCTCGGTTCACAACCGAGAAGTCCTGGGTTCGATCCCCGGGCGGAGCGGAAACAGTTGGGTTGTTTCCTTAAAACCCGAGCCCCTGTCCACCCAGCAGTGAATGGATACCGGGTGTTAGCTGGGGTTTGTGACCTGCTCTCCGGGGTGCTGGCTTCGGCCAACACAAAGCACTAAGGATGAATGATAAAAATGTTGATATGGAGACGGGGCCACACGAGCATTGCTCTGGCCCTGTAAAATACAACTAGATGAATACACACGCACACGCACACGCACACACATATTCAACAAATCAATGTGCAAGGTCGTATATGCATTAATGAACACGTTTAAATTATTGCATGGAAAAAACAAAAAAAAACATTCACAGCATAATGTTGGAGATACATTTTGTTGGAATATCAATGGGGTTTTCAACGGTTATGATGTGTGTGTGGTTGTGTGTGTGTGTGTGTGTGACTGTGTGTGTGTGTGTGTGTGACTTTGTGTGTGTGTGTGTGTGTGTGATGTGGTGTGGTGTGTACTCAATCTAGTTGTATTCATATAGTTGTATTTACAGGGACTGAGCAACGCTCGTGTGGCCCGTCTCCATATCAACATTTTTTATCATTCATCCCTTAGTGCGAGTGTTGGGGGAAGCCAGCACCCCGGAGAGCAAGTCACAAACCCGGCTAACAACCGGTTACCCATTCACTGCTGGGTGGAACAGGGACTCTGGTTTTAAGGAAACAGCCCATCTGTTTCCCGCTACCGCACGGGGACGAACCCGCGGCACTTCTCGGTTGTACCCGAGCGTGCCTTCCCCTACACTACGGAGTACCTAAGAATGTGTGTGTGGTGTGTGTTGTATGTGTGTGTGTGGTGTGGTGGTGTGTGGTGGTGTGTGTGTGTGTGTGTGTGCGTGTTGTGGTGTGTGTGTGTGTGTGTGTGCGGTTTGTTGTCGATCCTTGCTGTTTCCGTTGGATATTTAGATGTGCAAGGGACGGATTCCCCTCAAAGAGGCTGCTGAAGATGGAGGAAGAGGAGGAGGAGGAGGAGGAGGAGGAGGAGGAGGATGTGGTAGTGAGAAAATGGAAGACACGAAGGAGAAGGAAGGGGAGGAGCAGAAATGAGAAAAGAAGAGGACTACTTGAGAAGAGAGGGGGAGGAGGAGAGAGAGAGGAGAGGGACGAGAGAGAGACGAAGAGAGAGATGAGAGAGAGAGAGAGTGGAAGAGAGGACGAGAGGACGAGAGACTGAGATGAGCGAGAGAGAGAGAGATGAGAGAGAGAGAGAGAGAGAGAGAGAAGAGAAGAGAGTGAGATTTGAGAGGAGAGAGACGAGAGAGAGAGAGAGAGAGAAAAAAAAAAAGAGACAGAGAGAGAAGCGAGAGAGGTGGGGGAAGTGACCACAGAGAGGAAAGGAAAGCAGCAGGAGAGAAAAGAGAGAAGCGACTAGAAAAGAAAGGAGGAAAGAGAATAGAACGGAAGACGTGAGAGGAGAAGGGAAAGTTAGTGGAATGCTAGATCTTCAGGAGACACAAAGTAAGCCGTCATTGGGGCGTTTTCGTTTGTCGGCATGGCGGGTTTTGGTTGGGCTATTACACTAGGCGGGATTCAACCAATCCCGTGCGTTCGGAAGGGTGGAGTGAAGGAGCCCTATTTTCGCCCCAACGTTAACGTGCGCGAGTATACAAGCCTCCTCCCTCACTAGTAACTAACGCATGCCAGGCAGGGAGGAACGTTGTCCGACGATCGAATTCTCAACTACTGAGGTTGTTCCCTGGGCCTGTGTGGGCGGGGAAGGAGAGGCTGAAGGGCATGGCGGAAGGAGGCGGGATGGTTCTTAGTGTATGAGTGCCAGGAGGGTGTTTGTAAACAAGCACAGCAGTTTCACAGACACAAAGCCTCCTTCCATGACTACCATTATCACCCGACAAAAACACAAAAAGGTTCTCATCATTCGTCGTGAAGGAATTCAAAGTAACTTCACAGTGAGGGTCAAGGATAGTGACCATAATGAGTATTTTTACACAAAAACATTTCTGAATATAGGGATGTATTATATAACTATCCTTCTGCAACATTGCCCGCCGAAGACGGGTTTGCTTGGTTGCGGTCAAGAGTTAGGTGGAAGACACGAAGGTATAGATAGATCTGCGAAGGTATTGACTCGAGTGAAGGAGAAAGGTGGTGGTGTATATTTGTTCTGTGTGGTTGTCCTCGCCTCCTCGTATTCTGCAAGATGGGTTATCAGCTGGAAACATTAATTATGTAATGATTATGTGCAATATAATAGCCGTATGCTTATATTGCGGCGAAAATTACAGTGATACAGTACATAGATCTGAAGAAAATAGACAGGCTCTAACCTTGCATCCCTCAATCCAGGCCAGACAGACGATACCTGCTGCTGGCTGGCTCATGCATGCCGCGTACTCCGCTACTCGCAACTCTACACTGATTTGAAAAGTTTTCTGAATAACTGCCACACTTTTCTTTAGATAATTGTGGTGTACTTGGGCAAAAGCACGCATGAACAAGCATAAACCACGTGCAGTCCAAAAGTTTTCCGCAGTATTGCATCGGGGAGGCTGTTTGTACCCGAAGCTGATCGGCCAAAGTTTTGTTTCGCCATGTGAAAACTTGCACACGAATGAAAGAGATGCGGTGGAAGGGCTCCCTTGTTTATTTATTCCTAGTTTTGCTTTTCAGTTTACACAACCAAACACACACACACACACACAGGACACACACACCACACACACACACACACACACCACACACACACACACACATATATACACACACACACGCACGCACGCACGCACGCACGCACGCACGCACGCACGCACGCACGCACGCACGCACGACGCACGCACGCACGCACGCAGCACGCACGCACGCACGCACGCACGCACGCACGCACGCACGCACGCACGCACGCACGCACGCACGCACGCACGCCACGCACGCACGCACGCACGCAAGCACCGCACGCACGCAGCAAGCACGGCACGCACGCACGCACGCACGCACGCACGCACGCACGCACGCACGCACGCACGCACGCACGCACCAACGCACGCCACACAGTGGCCAAAAGAAAATTACCTTTATCATGGCACCACGCACGTCTGTGTTTACATCGTCCTCCAAAACAAAGATGGGATCATTGCTCATTGTAAACACTGAGTGAATCCCCTGAGATTAAGGGGAGGAGGGAAGGGAGGCAGGAGAGGGCTTCACGTAAGGGGAGGGATGACCGGTGCGCATGAACTTGAGGTATTATTGGGGATTGCAGCGAAGGGGATCAGGGGAAGCAGGAAGGTAAGTTCGTTGATCATTAGCCATCAGAAGGATGAAGAAGTTTGGCCGGGGGATGAAAGCAGGGATGGTTTAGGGACAGACAAGAATAATAGTCATGTGCGGTCCAAGGACGAAAAATAGGAGAAGAAACAGGAGTACATATTACAGACGAAACTTAATAGAAAAACACACTTGTCAATCAAAAGAGATCATGCATCATAGCTTGTTCTTGGAAACGATGGCATCAGTACGGTTGTTGGTAAGGAAGCTAATGGAACGAAATATAATAGCTTGCCGCACGTTAAAGTTAGGCGAAAATGGGACCCTCATCTTCCCTTTCGAACGCACGGGATTGGCCGAGTGGGGTGTTGGGGCTTTGGGCGGAAGTTGGAGTAAGGCATCTCACCAAAACCCAACACTTCAGGCCAAATCCCGTGCGTTCGGGAAAGGGGGAGTGAAGGGCAACCATTTTCCGAAAACTTAAGTGCGGCGAGTATACATAGTTGCGTACTCACCCATCCAATGTACCTGTTGGTGATGATCGGCAGTATCCTGTGGGGTCCATGGCAGAGGGGGGGAGGGGTCTATAGGGACGCCAAAAAGTGCACGTTCTGATGCGCCGCAAGCCTCGGTGTCTCTATCTCTTATGTCGCGAGTACTGTCTTTTCTTTGACTTGAGAATATTCCTGTGGTATGTATTTCAGCCTCAACCCTCACTGTCTCTATCTCTTTACCTCTTTTAGCCGTGATTACTACTTTCTTTTTACTGTGAGTAAGTAATGTCTTTTTTTAACGCGATTATGGCTTTTCTTTGGACCGTTGAGTACTGTCTTTTTTTAACGCGAGTACTGTCTTCTTGACGCGAGTACTGTCTTTTCTTTGACCCGAGTACTGTCTTTCTTTGACCGTGAGTATGTCTTTTCTTGACCGTGAGTACTGTCTTGTCTTTGACGCGAGTACTGCTTTTCTTTGACGCGAAGTACTGTCTTTTCTTTGACCGCGTAGTACTGTCTTTTCTTTGACGCGAGGTACTGTCTTTCTTTGACGCGAGTTACTGTCTTTTCTTTTGACCTCGAGTTACTGCTTTTCTTTGACCGCGAGTACTGTCTTTTCTTTGACCGCGAGTACTTCTTTTCTTGACCGCGAGTACTGTCTTTTCCTTTGACTGCGAGTACTGTCTTTTCTTTGTGACGTGAGTACTGTCTTTCTTTGACCGCGAGTACTGTCTTTTCTTGACCGTGAGTCACTGTCTTTATATTTTGACCGCGAGTACTGTCTGTTATTTACCGCGAAGTACTGTTTTTCTTTGACCGCGAAGTACTGTCTTTGGCTTGGACCGTTGAGTACGTCTTTTCTTTGACCGTGAGTACTGTCTTTTTATTCGCACGCGAGTAAGTATGTTCTTTTTCTTTGACCGCGAGTACTGTATTTTCTTTGACGCGAGTACTGTCTTTTCTTTGGGACGCGAGTACTGTTTCTTGACCACGAGTACGGTCTTTCTTGACGCGAAGTACTGTCTTTTCTTTGACCGCGAGTACTGGTCTTTCTTGAACGTGGAGTAATGTCTTTTATTTTGACCGCGAGACTGTCTTTTATTTTGACCGCGAGTACGGTCTTTTCTTTGACGCGAGTAGTACTGTATTTTCTTTGACGCGAGTACTGTCTTTCTTTGACGCGAGTACTGTTTTTCTTTGACCGGCGAGGACTGTCTTTTCTTTGACCGTGATACTGTCTCTTTTCTTTGACAGCGAGTACTTGTCTTTTGCTTTGACCGCGAGTACTGTCTTTTCTTTGGGACCGCGCGGTACTGTCTTTCTTGACCGCGAGTACTGTCTTTTCTTTGACCGCGAGTACTGTCTTTCTGACCGCGAGTACTGTCTTTCTTTGACCGTGAGTACTGTCTTTTCCTTTGACCGCGAGTACTGTTTTTCTTTGACCGTGGAGTACTGTCTTTATTTGACCGCGAGGACTGTTCTTTTCTTTGACCGTGAGTACTGTCTTTATTTGACCGCGAGTACTGTCTTTTATTTTGACCCGCGAGTACTGTCTTTTTTTTGAACCGCGAGTACTGTCTTTTCTTTGACCGCGAGTGACGTACGGTTCTTTTCTTTGACGCGAGAGTACTGCTTTTCTTGACCGCGACAGAGTACTGTCTTTTCTTTGACCGCGAGTTACTGTCTTTATTTGACCGCGAGTACTGTCTTTTCTTTGACCGCGAAGTACTGTCTTTTTCTTTGACCGCCGAGTACTGTCGGTTCTTGACCGCGAGTACTGTCTGTTCTTTGGACCGCGAGAGTACTGTCTTTTCTTTGACCGTGAGGTACTGTCTTTTCTTTGACCGTGAGTATGTCTTTTCTTTGACCGGAGTACTGTCTTTTCTTTTGACCGTGAAGCTACTGTCTTTTCTTTGAACCGTTGTGTGAAGTTAACTGTCTTTTCTTTGACCGCGAGTACTGTCTTTCTTTGACCGTGAGTACTGTCTTTCTTGACCGTGAGTACTGTCTTTTCTTTGACCCGAGTACTGTCTTTCTTTGACCGCGAAGTCTGTTTTTTCCTTGACCGCGAGTATGTATTTTCTTTGACCGCGAGTAATGTCTGTTCTTTGACTGCGAGTACTGTCTTTCTTTGAACCGTGAGTACTGTCTTCTTTCACCGCGAGTACTTCTTTTATTTTGACCGCGTAGTAATGTCTTTTCTTTGACCGCGATGTACTCCCCGTCTTTTCTTTGACCGCGAGATACTGTCTTTTCTTTGACCGCGAGTACTGTCTTTTAATTGACCGCGAGTAGTACTGTCTTTCTTTGACCGTGAGTACTGTCTTTGTCTTGACCTGAGTACTGTCCTTTTATCTTTGACCGCAAGTACTGTCTTTCTTGACCGCGAGAGTACTGTCTTTTCTTTGACGCGAGTACTGTCTTTTCTTTGACCGCGCGTACTGTCTTTTCTTGGGACCGCGAGTACTATTCTTTTCTTTGACCAGTGAGTACTGTCTTTCTTGACCGTGACGTACTGTCTTTTCTTTGACCGCGAGTACGTCCTTTTTTTTGACCGCGAGTACTGTACTTTTCTTTGACCGCGAGTACTGTCTTTTCTTTGACCGCGAGTACTGTCTTTTCTTTGCACCGCGAGTACTGCTTTTCTTTGACCGCGAGATACTGCTTCTTTGACCGCGAGTACTGTCTTTTCTTTGACGCGAGTACTGTCTTTTTCTTTGACCGCGAGTACTGTCTTTGTCTTTGAACGCGAGTACTGTCTTTTCTTTGACGCGAGTACTGTCTTTTCTTTGACCGTGAAGTACTGTCTTTTCTTGACCGCGGCAGTACTTCTTTCTTTGACGGAGTACTGTCTTTTATTTTGACCGGGAGTACTGTCTTTTATTTTGACCGCGAGTACTTTCTTTTCTTTGGACCGCGAGTACTGTCTTTTTCTTGACCGTGAGTACTGTCTTTTCTTGACCGTGGTACCTGTCTTTTACTTTGACCGCGAGTACGGTCTTTTCTGTGGACCGCGAGTACTGTCTTTTTTTGACCGCGGTACGTCTTTTCTTTTTCCGCGAGTACTGTTCTTTTTCTTGACCGAGTACTGTTTTTCTTTGACCGCGAGTACTGTCTTTTCTTGACCGCGGTACTGTCTTTTCTTGACCGTGGAGTACTGCTTTTATTTGAACCGCGAGTACTGTCTTTTATTTTGACGCGAGGTTACTTGTTTTTCTTTTCTTTGACCGCGAGTACTGTCTTTTCCTTTGACGCGAGTAGTACGGTCTTTTCTTTGACCGCGAGTACGTTCTTTTCTTTGACCGCGAGTACTGTTCTTTTCTTGGACCGTGAGTACTGTCTTTTCTTTGAACCGCGAGTACGCTTTCTTTTGACCGTGAGTATGTCTTTCTTTGGACCGTGATACTGTCTTTTCTTGACCGTGAGTACTGTCTTTTCTTTGACCGTGAGTTAACTGTCTTTTATTTGACCGCGATACTGTCTTTTCTTGACCGTGAGTACTGTCTTTTCTTCCTTGACGTGAGTACTGTCTTTCTTTGACCGCGAGTACTGTTTTTCTTTGACCGTGAGTTACGTCTTTTCTTTGACCGCGACCAGTACTGTCTTTCTTTGACCGTGAAGTACTGTCCTTTTATTGACCGCGAGGACTGTCTTTCTTTGGACCGTGAGTACTGTCTTTTATTTTGACACGGAAGTACTGTTCTTTTATTTTGGACCGCGAGTACTGTCTTTTTTTTTGACCGCGAGTACTGTCTTTTCTTTGACCGCGAGTACTGTCTTTTATTTGACGCGAGTATGTCTTTTTTCTTTTGACCGAGAGTACTGTTCTTTCTTGACCGCGAGTACTGTCTTTTCTTTGACCGCGAGTACTGTCTTTTCTTTGGACCGCGCGGTCCTGTCTTTTCTTGACCGCGAGTTACTGTCTTTTCTTTGACCGCGAAGTACTATTCTTTTCTTTGACCGCGATACTGTCTTTCTTAGACCGCGAGTACTGGCTTTTTCTGTGACGCGAAGTACTGTCTTTTCTTGACCGCGAGTACTGTCTTTCTTCGACCGCGAGATTACTTGTCTTTTCTTTGACCGTGTATTACTGTCTTTTCTTTGGACCGTGAGTACTGTCTTTTCTTTTGACGTGAGTACTGTCTTTTCTTAGACCGCGAGTACTGTCTTTTCTTGACCCGCGAGTACTGTCTTTTCTTTGACCGCCGAGTACTGTCTTTTCTTTGACGTGAGTACTGTTCTTTCTTGACCGCGAGTACTGTCTTTTATTTTGACGCGAGTACTGTCTTTTATTTGACCGCGAAGTACTGTCTTTCTTGACCGCGAGTACTGTCTTTCTTTGACCGCGAGTACTGTCTTTTTCTTTGACCGCGGAGTCTAGGAGTACTGTCTTTTCTTTGACCGCGAGTACTGTCTTTTCTTTGTGACGCGAGTACTGTCTTTCTTCTGACCTCGAGTACTTGCTTTTCTTTGGACCGCGAGTACTGTCTTTTCTTTGACGCGAGAGTACTGTCTTTTCTTTGACCGCGAGTACTGTCTTTTCTTTGACGTGAGTACTGGCTTTTCTTTTTGACCGCGGAGTACTTCTTTTCTTTGACCGCGGCGTACTGTCTTTTCTTTGACCGCGAGTACTGCTTTTCTTTGGACCGCGAAAGACTGTATTCTTTGACCGCGAGTACTGTCTTTTCTTGACCGTGAGTTACTGTCTTTTCTTGACCGCGAGAGTACTTCTTCTCTTTGACCGCGAGTACTGTCTTTCTTTTGACCCGTGGAGTACTGTCTTTTCTTGACCGGGAGTACTGTCTTTTCTTTGACCGTGAGAGTACTGTCTTTCTTTTTTTTGAGTGGAAGTACTGTCTTTTCTTTGACCGGAGTACTGTTTCTTTTCTTTGAGTAGATATTCCTTGTATGGTATGTTTTTCAGGTAACTGTTGTGAGCAGATCGAAAGTTTAACACATCATCGCTGCTCCGTATTGCAATTCATTCACTTTTTTCTCCGTGTCTTTTTTTTACCATATATATTATTTTTTGTGTGTGTTATCCTCCTTCTATTGCCTTTACCCTTAAATTTCTACCTAACTATACGTAGATTTAACGCCCTTTCATGCATCACACCAATACCATACATACCTACATTCATCACACCAATACCACCTACTATGAACCACATTCATCACACCCACATACCCCTCATTACCTACATAAATCACACACACATACCACCTACAACCTACATTACATCACACACATACCAATACATACCTAACATTCATCACAACACATACACTACATACCAAACAATCATCACAACCACATACCACCTACATACCTACATCATCACACCACATTCCACCTACATACCTACATTCATCACACCACATACCAACCTACATACCTATATTCATCAACCCACATACACCTTACAACATACATTCATCACACCACATTCCACCTACATACCTACATTAATCACACCACATACCCCCTCATACCTACATTCATCACACACATACCACCTACATACCGACCAATCATCACACCACATACCCACCTACCTTACTACAATCATCTACACCCAGACCACCTAACATACCGGACAATCATCCACACATACACCTACATACCTACAATATCCACACCACAACACCTACATACCTACATTCAAGCCACACCACATACCAACTAAATACCTACACAGCTACATACCACACCTATCACTACATATCACTACCTACTACATATCAACAACACTCATATAACACCCACCATTACCACGATTTGTCCTACCACGTTTTTCCATCCCGCTTCTCATCTATCGCCGAAGCTCTCTCTATATAGTATACTCCAGATCACGTTTCAAATACCTTCTAATATGTTTTCCTTTGCCGCAGCCCTGCCTTTCCCCACTATGCCACGCGCCTTCTTTACTGGCGAGCAAATACGATACAAACTCCATCGGTTCACGCTCGGGGCTCGCGAAGGCTGGTTTGTGTAGAACTAAAAATATACGTGTTGTGAATGACTTGGTTTATGGTTTCCCGGGACACGATACTCATCCTGTTGCAACCCCGATCCTGGTGTGTGGATGTGTTTGTGTGTGGTGTGTGTGTGTGTGTGTCGTGTGTGTGTGTATGTGTTGTGTGTGTGTTTGGGCTGTGTGTGGTGGTATGTGTGTGTGTGGTGAGATGAGAGAGATAAAAGACACAGATCCCTGGAATCCGGCTGTTCAAGCTGGTACTGTTTGAAAAGGAAATATACGGACGGCGAGATACGACAATGATTTATCAGATGATATTTCAGAGAGGAGATATGATGTAGTTTATTGTGAGAGAATTGATTGTGCGCACTGAATCACGACGCAGAAGCCTTTCTGCTCTCTTACGTAAAGATTTGGTGTTTGGTATATTTTTGGTATTTTGGCTTTGCTCCTGTCAGCATCTCGCTTTAGATGCTCTCTTGCTCGGAGGAGTATTAATCGAAATGAATCTGACAATGATACTCGTAAGCCCTTCGATTATATTGAAACATTTATAGTTTTCTTGTCAAGGCGTTTCTCTGGAGATAAATGATTAAACTGTGCCAGTCTCTCTCCTCAACTTATTTCTAGTTTATAACTATATATATCCAACTTATACCATCTATAACTCATATAATTTTTGACAGAGAGAGAGAGAGAGAGAGAGAGAGAGAGAGGAGAGAGAGAGAGAGAGAGAGAGAGAGAGAAGGGAGGAGAGAGGAGAGAGGAGAGAGAGAGAAGAGAGAGAGAGAGGAGAAGAGAGAGAGAGAGAGGAGAGAGAGAGGAGAGAGAGGAGAGAGAGAGAGAGAGAGAGAGAGAGGAGAGAGAGGAGAGAGAGAGAAGGATGAGAGAGATGAAGAGGATGAGAGGAGAAGAGAGGAGAGAGAGAGAAGCAGAGGAGAGAGAGAGAGAGAGAGAGAGAGAGAGGAGAGAGAGAGAGAGAGAGAGAAGAGAGAGAGAGAGAGAGAGAGAGAGGAGAGAGATGAGAGAGAGAGAGGGAGAGAGAGAGAGAGGAGAGAGAGAGAGTAGGGAGAGGGAGAGAGAGAGAGAGGAGAGAGAGATGAGGGAGAGGAGGAGAGATGAGAGAGCGAGAGAGAGAGAGAGAGTGAGAGAGAGAGAGAGAGTCAGCACACAACGTTTTTCATGTAGTTGGGCGTGCTGTACATAATAATTATATGCATTTTAATTAAATTTAGTTTCATCAACAAATTATAAAATCGCGATGTGTTGGAAACAAGAAAAGAAGAACAATAACTTATGAAAATCATCCTTGCATTAACGGATCTTTCTTCTGATGAGAGAGAGAGAGAGAGAGAGAGAGAAGAGAGAGGGGAGAGAGAGAGAGAGAGAGAGAGAGAGAGAGAGAGGAGAGGAGAGAGAGAGAGAGAGAGAGATGAGAGAGAGAGAGGAGAGAGAGAGAGAGAGAGAGAAGAGAGAGAGGAGAGAGAGAGAGAGAGAGAGAGAGAAAAGAGGAGAGAACGAGAGAGAGAGAGAGAGAGAGAGAGAGAGAGAGAGAGAGAGAGAGAAGAGGAGAGAAGGAGAGAGAGAGAGAGAGAGAGAGAGCAGCAGGTGGAGAAGGAAGCTGAAGAAGAGAAAAAAGAATAAAAAAGAAGGGGAGGTGATGGAGGAGGAGGAGGGATAAAAATGAGGGGAGGAGATGGAGGATGAGGAGGAGGAGGAGGAGGAGGAGGACGACGACGACGACGAACAAGAACAGCATCACATGTATAACTGAGAAAAAAATGCATGAGAAAGTAATCAACCGGTGTCTATCTATTTTTCTATTTATATATTATCATTCATGTGTTTCTGCAATGTTATTTCTGTGCCATGATCGACAAATCCCATTGCGAGTTCAACCACTGCTCGTTTTTAACCCAATCGACGTCGATCTAGCGTTGGGCGACGCGTTGAGAGAAGCGACAGGGAAAAAACCCTTGATATTATTTTATATTTGTTTACTGGTGAATTAATATGAATAAATATCTGAGACACTGACACGTGGAAGGCGTGAGGACAAGGAAGGGAAGTGTGAGAGGGGACGAACACATGGATGAGGGGAGAGTAGAAAGGAATGAGGGGAGCAGGAGGGAGGAGGGAGATAAGGGAGGTGAGGGGAGTGCGGGTCAAAAGAATGTCTCAAGAGGGGATTGGCTTGAGGAGGAAAGGAGGGGACAAGTACGGATTGAAGAAACGAAAGTATCACTCGAAAAATGTTGACGTGTTTTGATGAAAATGTTTTATGGCAGAAAAAATATATCAGTCACCTTTTAGTTAAATACTCGTACCATACCTTCCTATGGCAGAGAAAAATAACAGTCACCCTTTAATTCCATGGGCCACCACACTCAGTTTTATGATCCCGTTAGAGCCTGTGAATCTCACTCAAATATACATGTTTTGTGGACTTCATGGATAATTGTTTGTACATACTTCTATATAGTTGCTTCATATCAAAAGAGTATTCAAATTCATTTAACAAATGTTACATTGGTGTCTAGGATGCATAGAAAATGAAAATATATGCGTACAATAGTAATTATTTTCTCCATAAGAATAAAACGTACATACAATTTCCGATTCGGTAAACGGGTCATTTAGTCACTATAGCATTATATCATTGTAGAAATTTAGAGTAATGCATTAATGAACGCTTGTTACCATATTCTTTTTATGTTGCCAGATGAGTGTACGGCAATTTTCGACATTGTACGACAAGGTCAAATGTGGTATCGTTCAGGGCGAGGATTTGAGTGTAGCACTACACGGCGGTATTGGGGGCGTGGACACTGCAGCAGCAAGTGTTCAATGGTTTCTTGGACGTTCCTGGGCCAGGGCACTTATAGTTACCTAGTAAACACAAGCGACTAGCTTCGTCAGCGAACGTCACTCGTGAAATAGTATACAAACATCGTACTTTGGCAGGCAGGCCGTGTTTATGTTTAGGATGTTGGATGGCGAAATTATCCAAGGTGTTAATCATGATTTTTATGGAATAAGAAATCATACTACCCTTGTGCACACAATCTGTAATTTATCTTTCAGCATCAATGGATAAATATATTCACCCAAATATTTTGACATAACAGTTCCTTAAAGGCTGTCGGACCATACATGAGTAGATCATAATTTCAAATACTATTTCTTCAAACCAATGTTCATGGTATGGACATGAGTATATCAAAACCATTGGTTTTATTAGTGAAAACCTGATTTTCAACATAAGAACACTTAAGATTACTGATTACCTTTTTTTGGTTAAAATAACATCAAATATTGGTCGCTAGCACCCAGTTGTCCGCAAGTTGCCTATCTAATCAAGATTTATGGACATTTGGAACGGGATCTTAATATTCAGTGTAGTGGCCTATACTCGTACTATACCTTCCTATGGCAGAAAAAAGATATGTCACCCTTTAATTCAATACTCGTACTATACTATCCTATGGCAGAAAAAAGATATCGAGTCACCTTTTAAATCAATACTAGTTTTATACCTTCCTATGACAGAACAAAGATATGTCAGCCTTTAATTCAAAACTCGTACTATACCTTCTATATGAATTTGCACTATGCTATGTATGTTATGTGACAAGTGTGGCGTTCTGTCATTAGGTCGTTAGGTGAGGAACAACGTAAGTCAGGTCGTTTACATAAAGTTACTTATATCACATAGGTATTATATTATATTTCTGTTCTATTATGTACGTATATACTATGTACACTTGATATCAGTTACTTTGGTTGTTCTTTACCTCCACAGCTACTTTCCCACGAATGATAATAATACCATGTATATAAGCAATGCAGGACAAGCTATTAGTCCTCAGAGGCGAAACATGGTCAGAAATGTCAGGTATTTGTCAGGTGTTGGTGAGTGACTCATCGATCGAGGCTGACTTGTTGCAACATGTTTGGACGATTAGGTCAAATGTGGTATTAGGTAAATGTGGTACCTAGCTCTTATTCATAATTTATTTGTCGCTGTGAATGTTTGTCTTGGCATAACCACGAGTGTTTTGTGCCCGTGTTTGTGTTATTGAGTACATATTTGATGAAAGAAAACAGTGAAAACACACACACACACACACACACACACACACTGTTGGCCGAAGCCACCACCCCGGGGGGGGGGGTTACAAACCCCCGGCTGGCACCCGGTACCCATTCACTGCTGGGTGGACAGGGGCTAGGGATTTAAGAAAGACCACCCATCTATCTTTCGCTCCGCCGGGGATCGAACCGGGGGCTTCTCGGTTTTAAGCCGAGCGTGCTAACCACACACTACAGAGTTCCACACACACACACACACACACACACACACACACAACACACCACCACACACAAAAAAAAAAAAAAAAAAAAGCATGCTAGTAATAAGTAGGTCAAGGATAGTGGAAGGCGATACAGGTGTGCAGTGTAAAATTAAAATACGTCAGTTGTGAGTGTAAGTTGTAAGGAGTGAGATGGATGGTGTGTGGTGTTCAGGTGTGTGTGTGTGTGGTGAAATGGGGTTTTTCAGGGGGGGGAAGGCGAGGGGGTATGTGGGGGTTTGGTGTGTTTTGGGGGTTTTGTGTGGTGGTGGGTTGGGTGTGGGGTGTTGGGTTTGGGGTAGAGCGAGATGGTGTGTGTGTGTGGTGGGTGGGTGTTTTTCGGGGGTGGGGGGGGGCGAGGTTTTTGGGCCTGTAGGGGGGGGAACCCCTGGGGACAAGTGTAGCGTCAAGGGGGCGGGGTCGCAAGGAAAGGTTGGAGTGGTTTACACGTGCCTTTGTCCGCTGGTCTTTGAAAGGGAGATGAAATGGGGAAAGGAAAATTTGAAATCTGCATATTTTTTAAAACACTTAAAGATTTTTTCTACAAGGGTCATTTTTTAATTCAACTTATGATTCATAGAAATTTTTTACTAAGAATGTAATTATTTTGGATAAACACCTTTTTTTTTTGCCCCATTCATGAAATTTCGTTTTTGCCGCGTTTTTAATTTTCCGTTGGGAAGTTGCGAAAAGAATGGAAAGCCCGGCGGCATTAGTGAGTGGACGGGGTATTTTGCTGCAGCATTGGCGGACAGTTTCCGTGGGCGGCCCCCCGCTCCTAATGCTCCTGCCGAGGACAAACCTAATTTAAAACCTCCTTGCCCCCGTGTGCCTTATTAATGAAAAAGGGTTTCTAAAAACCCCAAAACCAAAGAAAGTAAAGTACATTATGTTCTTTCTCGCGGGTGGAGCAGCCAGGGGGAGGAAAGTAAGAAAATGTGGAAAGGGGAAAACCGCGGTACAGGAGGGGGCCCCCCGCCCCCGAGGTAAAAGGGGGGAAAAGGGCGCGTTTTTAGTTTTGTTGACTGTTTCCGGTGTTTTTTGGTTTTCCCAACGACGAACCATGTCTGTTTTTTTTTTGTGTTTTGCTGAGGGGTGCTTTGGGGAGAAGGGTTTGTATTCAAGACTCAGTTTTCCCCCAAATACATTCGGGGGCCAGTCTCATGGCGTTCGTTTTAAAAATTTGGAAATTTGGAAAATTTATTGTTTGTTTTTTTGTTTTAAAAAACACTTGAAAAAAAATGGGGGTTTTTTATTCGCAGAAAAATTTGAGAATGGTGTTTGATTAAATTTTCACGGGTTAAAAAACCAAAAAAGAAAAAATTTCGGGCCCCGGTTTTTAAAGAACAGTTTTGGGACAATTTGGGGGTCTGAATTCAAACCTGATTTTATATTTTTCATACATACTTTTTTTGCACATGGGTATATATTCCATTTTCATAAATTTTCAAGAAAAAGGTACCCTTCTTTTGGTTTAGTGTAGCAAAAGGGCCCGGATTATAGGTTTATTTTTAATTAAAGTCCCCCAAAAAAACTGGAGAATATCTTGTTTCTTTGAACATGAAAACATTCCCTTTTTTTATGATACAAAAAGAAAACAAACACTTTTAAACTTGCACAGAACGTCCGCAGGTAGTGTTTTTTTAAATTAAATTTTTTACTTTAAATTTGAGTTTTTTATTGATTTCCCCTTTGTTTTTTTTGTGAAAATGCCTAAGGTGTAGGTGGTTGGGTACCCAAATTAAAAGGAAACAACTAAGGTAGCTAAAAAACTTTTTTTTTTTGTCCGCGGGTTGGTTTTGCTGCTCTAAGGGGGGGCCCCTCTACATCTAACAGAAGAAAGTGCCAAATGATCCAAAAAATTTTTTGAACATCTGGGGAAAGGGCCTTTATTTTGAAGACTCAGGGGGCGCAACTTTACTGATTTTTTAAAAAAGCGTGTTTTTTTGCTTTATTTCCAAAGTACCCCTTGGAGAAAAAAGAAAGAAATTGGGTCCCACAAAGTTTTCCCAAAACCCTTTGTTTTGAGACTTGGGGATCAGGGTTTCAAGGAAAAAAGGGGCTAAACTTAAGTTTGGAGTGCCTGGGGGTTTTGGAGAAAACCCCAAGCAATCATTAGAGGGACGCTATTATCCCTTTTTCAATGTAAAAGGTTTCAATAAGAAAAACAAAAAATATTTGAAATACCCAAGTACCCCTTTAAACTATTCGACCAGTTACCCATAGTGAAGGGAAAAACTGTACCAAATATTACTTTTTTAGCTTCAAAAAAATGAGAAAAAAGATCTCTGCCTAAAATGCTCCCCCTGATTTAAGAAGACATACAGATAATTTTTCCCGCCATCGGGGAAGGGTTGTGACAAACCAATTTTGTTTACTCAGTCTGCTTTGAATTTATTTTTTAGAGGAAACTTAAATTTCCAAAAGAGTCTGCCCCGAAAAATTTTTCTTCAAACGCCAAAAAGAATCGAATGCTGAAACCGGCAAAGGGGTTCATTATCGTAACAGGGAAACCGGGAAATACGTAAGTACTTCCATTCCCGATGGCCAGCTTGTCTATTGTATGAATGGGAGAAGGGCTACTTCCCTTTTTTTGGGGCCCGCTAGCAAGATTCAAAGGGAAAATTTGGGGGCTTTTATTGGGCAGTCCAAAAAAAAATTTGAAAGTGTTCTTTTCACAATGGAAATAAGTATGGCTCTGTACCAAAAAGGTCATTCTGTAAAAAAATTAAAGAAGAATAAAAAACAACATAAAATTCTTAGAGAGGTTTCAATATCTGTTCATGGGTTTGGGTTTAAATTTTTTGTCGATTGAAAAGGTTAAAATTTCTTTTTTGGTAGCAAGGGGGGGTACACAAATACCCCTGGTTTTTTTGTGTTAATGGGACAGTAGAGCTACGCAGAGCATTGGGTGAAAAAAAAATGGGCCCAGCGGGCAGAGTTTTGGGATCTGGGGATAAGAATTTTAACAATGACCTTAGTGGATAGGAAGAAGATTGTCTTTCCCCTTTCCCCAAAAAAATTGGGTTTATGAAGCATTTGTCCCAAAACTCTTGATCCAGTGGAGAATGCTTAAGGGTATATATGTTCAACTTTTTCCCGGTTTAGTGAAAAAGAAAAAAAAGGGTGGAATATTTTATGGACCTCAAAAAGAACACTAATGAGGGTCCAAAATTTTTTTCAAATCAATGAATGAGGGCAGAAGAAAGAGCTTGGGGAAAGCATTTTGTAAGTGGTGAAGAATTTTCTAGGAATAAGAAAAACAGACAACTATGAAGGGGAGTGGAAGAGCTACTAAGAGCCCGGGGATCGGATGTAGAAAGAGTATCAAGGTTCACTATTTACACAGCCATTTGGGCAAGTTTTCCCGGGAAAATTGCGGATGTGAGCGAGGGAAAAAAGGGGAGCGTTTTTATCGGACATTAAAACAATGGGAAGAACAGTATCAAGGGCCCGGGGGGACTCAATTTTGATGGCGGGGTTTTTGGGAGGGTTGATGAGAGACAAACCCAGAAGCTAACCCTCAGAGATCAGCCAAGAAAAAAAAAAATTTACTAACTGCTACTTGCCCTTGATTTTGTGCAAAATAATGTATTGTTTATATTTTTTATTCAATTCGTCACCAATTTGATTTACTTTAAATGGACTTTGTAATCTTTGTAATTTCCCTTTATTTGGGTATACAAAAGGGTTTTCTAAAAAACACGTTTTTTTTTATTTTTGAAACCTTTTGGATATAAAGGCCCGGAGTCATTTTCATCAAAAAAAGAAAATGCTATTTTCGCGGGAAAACCTGGTGATAGACAAAAATTTAGTTCCCTATCGTAATCAGCAGGGCCCCCTCAGTTGAATTTGTTTTAAAACCCTTTTTTGCCAGAAATATCGTGTGACCCGTGAATTATTTTGTAAAAAAATGGCTGTAAATGGCTGAACCCGGCAATTTTCCAAATTGGGCCCTTTTTATAGGAGGGGCCCGAGAGAGAGAGAGAGAGAGAAAAGAGAGGAGAGAAGAGGAGAGGGGAGAGGAGAGAGGGGAGAGGGAAGAGAAAGGAGACGGGGAGAAAAGAGAGGAGAGAGAGAGAGAGAGAGAGACGGAGAGAAGAAAAGGGGAAGGGGAGAGGAGGGGAGAGGAGAAGAGAGAGAGAGGAGGAGTGGGATGTGTGTGTGTGTGTGGGTTTGTGTGTGGGGTTTTGTGTGTGTTGTGTTTTGTGTGGTGTGGTGGTGTGTGTGGGTTTTGGCACAAAAAATCCCCCAGGCAATAGCAGCAGAAAGAATTTTAGAAAGTCAAAAAAATTTTTGCGTCCCACGATGGGCCGCCATACGAACCCCCTGGGGGCATTAGTTGGGCAGTTTAACCCCTTTATTTTTGTTTTTTCTAGACAAAATTTTTTGGGATCTAAAAATGTAGGTCTCATTAGATTGTTCAGGGGGTGCACGTGGGGTCCACTGGACTACTATAATAGACTAAACACGTTGGTCTGAAATATGTAATGTGGTTGTCATGGTAACCAAAAAATCACCATGAAGCTACACGATTTCGAAATTTTCATTGCCAGATTTGAAAAGAAGACAAAATTTCCTTTCAGTTGGTATATTATAAAAGTGTTACCGCATGGGTACCACGAAAGTCGATTTTAAAGACACTTCTCAGTTTTGGCCCCTAAACTACAGGGAGAATCGCGGTGTTCGTAAGAGCGTGACACTAATATGTTCTCCTATGTCTGCGGCAAAGCGCACGGAAGGAGGATATCGCTGGACTATTTATTTTCAGTTCTCGGAAAATCCTTTACTTCCACCCAAGGGAAATACAAAGTGCGTGTACAAGAGGGAACAGTTCGTGGTAAAAGTATTTATTTCATCACCAGGGGAAGAGTTTGATAAGGGCACGTTGAGCGAGCCCCATATCTCGTAAGCACAGGGAGCTCAACATCAAAGGCAGGGCTGACATATATTCTAGAAATGTTAAAATGATTCCCAAGTTTGCGAATTGAAATGATCATGAGTCATCCTTCACGCTCAAGATTTCGGGAATAACACACAGGTCCAGACATTGATCCTTCAGCGCGGCACAAATAGCCTTCCGTCGGGGCGGTGAGGCATAGGTATACACGATCTGAATGGATACACCTGATTATATTGACTTATTTACCACGCGAATCGCCCTATTTTAAGGTGACGTGTCTTGGTGTGGTGAACGAGGGCTTCCGGGAGTCATGGAACACCGCCAACAGGAAATAGATATACATTTAGGGCCATATGCAAGAAATGTTCTCGACCCGTTGCACCGCACAGCGACAAGCAAGTATCATTTGAAAAAACTCGACCCGTTGCGTTCTATTGGTTGCGTTGTTCCATCGGTTGCGTTGTCCATGCCTTGTCCTCTGTCCTTATGCCATCATATTTCTTCCCAGACCATTACAGGTGAGTTTTCAACATAACCGAGAGTGACATACATACACTGTGAATGCATACGTGTCATATTTAAGGTAAAATTAGGTGCAGGAGGCCTTATATTGTTGTGATAAGTGGTGACGAGGGCGGGCGGCGGTGGTGGTGGTGGTCAGCCATATTGCTTAGTGGCTACTGGCGGGACGTTCAAATGTACTCACAAGCATCACTCAGGCCCATTTTTTCTACATCAACGCCTCAGACAAGTGGCGAACACTAACAAAGCTATTATTTTAATGGCAGAAACTATATATTAAGTTGGTAAAAGGAATTAGATATGTGTAAAACAGTCAAAATACTGATGCCGCCTTGGACTCGCTTGTGTTGGTACGTCTGCACAGATCTCCACTGGCCGGGCATTTGAAAACAATTCTTGACTACCCCACCCGTCAAGAGTTATGACGGTCGGAAATATCCACAAGCCGGGACTTGACGAGCATTCTTGCATATAGCCCATAGAGAGAAGGGTGCGGCCTCCATGGGTGCGGCTAATGCATTCCGTAAACAGATAAATCCATGCTGGGTTACTGGCGGGCTGCATCCACCTCCCTACACACACACACACACACACACACAAGCACACACACACACACACACACACACACACGCACGCACGCACGCACGCACGCACGCACGCAGGCACACACACACACACACACACACACACGCACACGCACACACACACACACACACTGACGCACACACGCACTCACGCACACACACGCACGCACGCACATACGCACACACAGACACACACACACACACACACACACACACACACACACACACACCGTTTAAGACGTTAGTGATGCTGCATAGAAGGCAACGTTGTGAACAGTACCCTTTTTATCGCAGTAATTCAAGTCGTGGAGGTTGTTAGAGGGCAGACTTCAAGACCACACATATAGAAGCAAGGTGAAATGTGTATACGTATAACCATATTTTAGTGCATTTGTCATCACTAATGTTATATTTCCTTTACATTTTTCCTATACATTTCTATACCTGACCTTCATACAGGATAAAGATAAGAAAAATTTGTCGCAGTCGATGTTGAGGGAAATATTCTAGATGATATGTGAGTTTTGTTTTTGTGTGGACAAAACTGCTGGACACGGACTTAAATAAGCTTGGGTCATTACATAAAACAAGGAGCTACTAAACCTTATGTCTGTGCTCCAGCTGACCACTTCTGACTTCTCTTTCACTTCTAATAAGGACATACATGTGATCTGTAACCGCTAAGACAGACGAGGAGGCAGACTGATCCACAATATCCTTACCAGTGTAACTCAGACCACAGGCTATGTCTGATAACTTGTATGTAGCATCGTGTGATCCATAACTGCAATGAGGAGCGCAGTACAAAGAGCTTCCAGACAAACAGAGGTCTTTCTGTCTGGGGACAGAGGCAAAGCCGTCTGTATGTAGAAAGCCTGCGTCTGCGAGGCGAGATGGACGGTGACGTCATCATCAGAGTCGGCTCCACAATTCAGTAGGCGCCGAGCTTTCAGCGAGTGAGGACGTACGGCTCTCATTGCACCCACTTTTCACCCACTGTTAACTCTTCGCCATTTAATATTTTGCTCAAAAACATTTTACATGGATAATATCAATAGAAGCGGAATTTAATTAGCTTTCCATTGATATATTTCGTTTTTTGATAAATGAACTAGAAGCATGCATAAATTAGCGTTAACTAAATACATAACATCATGAAATCGGGTAATTTCCTACCTAATATATGTTTATCAGTATAAAAGATATACTGCTATCTGCGGAAATGCTTGTTCTATAATATTATCAAATAAAAACCGTAAAACACACTAAAGAAATGCCATTATGAGACTCACAAGAAATATGCATGAACTTAAACTCTTCGCCATTTAATATTTTGCTCGAAAACATTTTACATGGAGAATATCAATAGAAGCGAAATTTAATTAGCTTTACATTGATATATTTCGTTTTCTGATAAATGAATTAGAATCATACATAAATTAGCGTTAACTAAATAAATAACATCATCAACCGGGAAAAATTACCCGATTTCATGATCTTTTTAGTTAGTTAACCCTAATTTATGCATGTTGCTAATTAATTTATCAGAAAACGAAAAATATCAATGGAAAGCTCACCGAATTCAGCTTCTATTAATATTCTCCATGTAAAATGTTTTTGAGCAAAATATTAAATGGCGAAGAGTTTAAGTTCATGCATATTTCTTGAGAGTCTCATAATGGCATTTCTTTAGTGTGTTTTACGGGTTTTTATTTGATCATATTAAAGAACAAACATTTGCGAAGATAACAGTATATCTTTTATACTGATAAACATATATTAGGTAGGTAAACTTGTCATCTCGGTGGCCTCGTACAGACTCCGTCCGTGACGTCATCAATCTCAGGCGCAGGCTTTTACATACAGACGGCTTTGACAGAGGGTGATTCAGCCGTGGAGCAAACAGTGTAAGGGGAAGCCCAAGATAAGGTTTCACAAGATCAGAAATTATTGGATAAATATTGGCAATAGACTTTTTGGAAACATTTGTTACTACGGAATAAAAGAAAATTTATCTCCCTCGGTACTATGGCCACAGGAACTGAAAATATATTAGTCTTTGTTTGGTCAATGGGTTCTGCTTTTATTGCGCGCGCTCGCTCTCTCTCTCTCTCTCTCTCTCTCTCTCTCTCTCTCTCTCTCTCTCTCTCTCTCTCTCTCTCTCTCTCTCTCTCTCTCTCTCTCTCAGCAGCTGCACTTAAAAGCTGTTGCTCAGAAAAAGAATACCATGCTGCAACACAGACCGTCGCTCGCACATCATATCCAGTTACCGCCTCTTACACTACAACATCTGCAGAACATTAGCTCCATAAAACAACCACGGCTTATCATTTTTCTTTTAATCTTAATTAGAAAGGCCAGCCGCTTGATCTTTTTAGTCCTATCACACTGAGTTGGCCGACCATGATGTGTGTGTGTGTGTGTGTGTGTGTGTGTGTGTGTGTGTGTGTGTGTGTGTGTGTGTGTGTGTGTGTGTGTGTGGTTGTGTGTGTGGTGTGTGTTGTGTGTGTGTGTGTGTGTGTGTTGTTGTGTGTGTGTGTGTGTGTGTGTGTGTGTATGTGTTGTGTGTGTGTGTGTGTGTGTGTATTAGTGAACATGAACAACTGGACCATACCTGCCCCCCCTCCACAACCTACCCCCCCCCACAACTCTGCAGTCCCTCCACAAGCCGCCACCACCTGCCTTCACCTCGTTGCTGTAGAATTATGATGTAATTAATCAGGGGGACTCTAATCTACGAGTGAATCCTGGTATTATTGCGTTTGGTATGACCGTGTGCTGGCTTGTAGCCCTCCTTGTGTTGGCTTGTAACCCCCCTTGTGCTGGCTTGTAACCCTCCTTGTGCTGGCTTGTAACCCTCCTTGTACTGGCTTGTAACCCTCCTTCTGCCGGCTTGTAACCCTCCTTGTGCTGGCCTGTAACCCTCCTTGTACTGACTTGTAAACCTCCTTGTGCTGGCTTGTAATCCTCCTTGTGCTGGCTTGTAACCCTCCTTGTGCAGGCTTGTAACCTTCCTTGTGCTGGCTTGTAACCCTCCTTGTGCTGGCTTGTAACCCTCCTTGTGCTCGCTTGTAACCCTCCTTGTACTGGCTTGTAGCCCTCCTTGTGCTGGCTTGTAACCCTCCTTGTGCTGGCTTGTAACCCTCCTTGTACTGGCTTGTAACCTTCCTTGTGCTGGCTTGTAACCCTCCTTGTGCTGGCTTGTAACCCTCCTTGTGCTCGCTTGTAACCCTCCTTGTACTGGCTTGTAGCCCTCCTTGTGCTGGCTTGTAACCCTCCTTGTGCTCGCTTGTAACCCTCCTTGTGCTGGCTTGTAACCCTCCTTGTGCTCGCTTGTAACCCTCCTTGTGCTGGCTTGTAACCCTCCTTGTGCTGGCTTGTAACCCTGCTTGTGCTGGCTTGTAACCCTCCTTGTGCTGGCTTGTAACCCTCCTTATGGGTGACACATTTATTTAGTTAATTTAGCGTTATTTTAGTTTTTATTTAGTTAATTTAGCGTGTTAAGGGGGAGGGGGGGTAGCGGCTGGACCTTTAAAACCCCCAGCCACTCTATGTTAAGGGGAGGGGGGGGTAGCGGCCGGTCCTTTAAAAAACCCAGCCACACGATGTTAAGGGGGAGCGGGGGGGGGGGGCTGCGACCGGATCTTTGAAAAGTCACCCACTATTCATGCCTGTCTGATGCCTTCCAACTCATGACAAATTTAAAAGTATATTTTTTCATTCCATTCATAACGTGCCCGAACATGTTGTGAACTTTTAAGCGCCGTTATCGTCAATGCCACGTCCACGCTTTGCTGTAATGGTGCTTTATTATGCATAGTTATGTGTCACTCTCACGGGCCTCGTATACCAAGGGCATTTCTCTTGCTTGGGAAAATTGAAAAATAACCACGAAATATTATGACCGGTTAGGTGACTTCACGGCAAAGCGAATATAGTACAATGACATAATTAGATTACGAACCACTGGACCACATTTTACCGTGCTTAAATTGTACACAGTTATCACCCCCACACACCCACCCACACACACACACATACACCCCCACCTGCACACACACACACACGCACACGCACACGCACACGCACACGCACACGCACACGCACACGCACACGCACACGCACACGCACACACACACGCACACGCACACACAACCCCCCCCCACACACAGAAACACCTACCCCCCAACACACAGATAAGGCAATGCTCTCAAGAAGCATTATATCACTGGTTTCCAAGCCTCGTTCCTGGCCGCTGCAGTAAGTTGACCAGTGGTAAGTGCGCTCACCGCCACCGCCACATAAACACACGCCATGGACTCATCACAGGTGCGAAACACGGACACTGCAGCTCATGAACCCCTTGAGACCCACAACGTAATTTCCATTATAATTTGGATACCATTAGACGTTTTTTAATGAATATAAGCAATATGTTATAGCCATGACCTGTTTAGTATCCTTATCAACTAACTCATTTGGTATATTAACTTCCTTTTTGTAGTTTTATGGCTAACAACATACGATTTTTTTTATAGCAAAGGAAAGATGTGGACAGGAAGGGGTTTAAGTATGCCTGCAGTGGCCAGCGTGTGTATGAGGGGCGGAGTGGTGAGAGCGTTAGGAAAGAAGCAATGGGAAGTACAGCATCAGTGAGGCGCAATGTATAGAGTGGCGGTACTGTTTTCTTTCTTCCACTGACTCCTCTCGCACCCCACTACATGTTATTATACCCTTCCCGCGTTTATATACTTTATTTACTGATATTCTCAGAGCAATTTCAACCCCGCGCTACTCATTCCGTCTCTTGAGTATATTGTTCTTAATCAAATTTCAGTATGTCGGGCTATGTAGAATGTACTGCAATGAAAAAGGAAAATACGGAGTTAGTAGTGTTTCTCTTCAATTCTTCGTATAGCACGCCAGCCAATGACAATTACCCGACATGCGACGCCTACTTAAGTCTTATATTTCTCTCGCATGTGCAATGATACTAAATCCCTTGTGTCTTTATACGTCAATTTGTACATGTTGCATTAGTCAAGATATATATATATTATATATATATATTATATATATATATATATATAAAATATATATATATATATATAGAGAGAGAAGAGAGAGAGAGATGAAGAGAGAGAGAGAGAGAGAGAGAGAGAGAGAGAGAGAGAGAGAGAGAGAGAGAGAGAGAGAGAGAGAGAGAGAGAGAGAGAGAGAGAGAGAGAGAGAGAGAAGAGAGAGAGAGAGAGAGAGAGAGAGAGAGAGAGAGAGAGAGAGCGAGCGAGCGACGAGAGAGAGAGAGAGAGAGAGAGAGAGAGAGAGAGAGAGAGAGAGAGAGAGAGAGAGAGAGAGAGAGAGAGAGAGAGAGAGAGGAGAGAGAGAGAGGAGAGAGAGAGAGAGAGAGAGAGAAGGAAAAGAGAGATAGAGAGAGAGAGAGAGAGAGAGAGAGAGATGGAGAGGCATGTGTGTCTTACGTACGGTGTGTGTGTGTGTGTGTGTGTGTGTGTGTCTGTGTCTGTGTGTGTATGTGTGTACTTATTCATCTAGTTGTATTCATCTAGTTGTATTTTACAGGGCCTGAGCAACGCTCGTATGGCCCTGTCTCCATATCAACATTTATTTTATCATTCATCCTTAGTGCTTAGCGTTGGCCGAAGCCAGCACCCCGGGAGGCGGGTCACAAACCCCCGGCTAACACCCGGTACCCATTCACTGCTGGGTGGAAAGGGGCTTGGGTTTTAAGAAGACCGCCCGTCTGT
>JACEEZ010018261.1:75000-82500 GCA_016584305.1 Chionoecetes opilio
AGTGGGCCCATTCTCACCACACCCCAAAACCGCAGCCAATCCCGTGTGTTCGGAAAGGGGGGGGTGGAGGGGCCCCATTTTCGCCAATTTTAAAGTGCGGCGACTATAGATAAACCGAAAAGAAAAACGAGAGATGTGGAAAAAACGTTTCATTTGTAAAGGAGCCCTTCTAAATAAATTAAATAAACTAATTTTTTCCTAAATAAGCTTCTAAATAACGATAATGATAGGGATTTTTTATTGTTTAGTACATAAGAGGGGCGGTTTGGGGGAGGTGGCAGTAGCGCAATGGCAAAGCAGAGGAGGGACCAAGCGAAAAAATCCCTCTTTTATCACTCTCCTAAAGACCCTAAAAAAATAAGAAAAAAAAAGGAAGGGTTACAAGAGGCCGCAGCCTACACGGGGTTTTTCCCTTTCTTAACACTACCTACATCCAAACCTTTTATCCCCTCCATGAAAAGATCCAGGGTCCTATTAAATCCTCCCTATTTACCCCCGCACTAAAATACCCGCACAGAGTCCATTTCAATCCCTTTTCCCCCTATTTTTTAAAACCCGTTTTCCCAATTAAAGGACAAATGGGGTGAAGACAGACACGGCTCTAAATTATCCCCTTTAACGGGGAAGGAAAAGCAGATTTTCGGACAAGATCCGAGGCAGTTTTTTCAGGCTGGCGGGGGCAGAAAAGGAGTGTTAAAG
This sequence comes from Chionoecetes opilio, assembly GCA_016584305.1. Lineage (NCBI taxonomy): Eukaryota > Metazoa > Arthropoda > Malacostraca > Decapoda > Majidae > Chionoecetes > Chionoecetes opilio. The sequence goes on from JACEEZ010018261.1 coordinate 75,700, forward strand.
CAAAAGGGAAAAAGATCCAAAATTTTAGAAAGCTCGGGAATGAATTGGGCTACAGGGAAAAGGGGAAAAACAAATATGAATTCTCGTACCAAGAGAGAGAGAGAGGTTTTGTGTTTTGTGTGTGTGGTGTGTGTGTGTGTGTGTGTGTGTGTGGTTTTTGTTTTGTGTGTGTGTGTGGGTTTTGTTGGGGTGTGTGGGTGTGTGTGTTGGGGTGTGTGTTTGTGGGTGTGTGTTGGTGTGTGTTTTGTTGTGTGTGTGGTGTGTTGGGGGGGGGGGGGGGGTGTGTGTTTTGGCCCGTCACATTAGGCCACGTTTGGGTTTCATCCAGGCTGGGTCTCTGGCTCCCCCGGGACAGAAAAGTGCACCTCCCCTCCCCTTTCCTTTCCTCCCTCCAAGTGAAGCTAAAAAAACCCCAAACTGTGAAACCCCATCCATGGCCCATCTTACCCTCTTGGCGCTCAGGTTACGGCTGTTAAGTCTAATAAAACATATAGAGGAAATTTATTTATACCCTGAAAAATTTCGCCATGAAAGGGGTATAAGAAATCCGTTAAAAAAAGACGCTTTTTCTGGGGAGGAAAAAAGCAACTTCATTTAATTGTTCTCGAGGAAGAACAGAGTCGTGTGAACTTTGGGAGATAGGATGACCAGTGCTGTGGGGTGTGGTATGTGTGGTGTGCGTTCGTGCGTGCTGTCTGGCGGGGGGGCGGGGGGGCGGGGCTGGCGGGGTTGTGGGGGTGTGGTGTTTTGTTTTTGGCATCTCCCTGGGTTTTAAACGCCAAAAAACTGAAACATGAACGGAAAATGGGCACGGCCCAGAGTCACGGGGCTTTATCTCTTCATTTTTAAAACCCGATAAATTTTTCACCGATTTTAACTCTTTCCAAAAGCGTCATGCGTGAGTGTCTTCCACGATTCAGTATCTTAGTCACAACAGTAACAACAAGCACACCCTGTCCCTCCTCCCTCACTCTTCCCTCACCCATGAACGTTTCCTCATCTCGCCATTATGATCATTTATGAAAAGCTTTGTGCAAACTACGTATATATTTTTTTTTGCAATCTGAGGAGGAGCTAGGGAGGCAAACGAGGCGTCGCAAAACAGGTATTGCCTGCGGCTCGTCAAGACAATGTGCCAGCCCGTCAGCCGCCGCGGGGATTGTGGGTACAGTGCCTGTGACGGGACCCTTATGCCCGTTTTATGGAACAGTATGTCGCGTTTACTCTTTCTTGAACACGTCAGGTTAGGTTACGGTTAGGGTAGGTTAGGTTTCCTCTTCGTAAATTGGTAACTTTGAGTGGGAATCACAATGAGGATATTTTCGAGAGAATCCTATGGCTAGTTTCGGAGCTACGGCCAAGCGTCTTCATCCGGAAATCACATATAATACTATGTAGCATATAGTTGGGGAATATACCCCCGGCACGAAGGCCAGGCGTGGCGGAGGGAAACTATTACTTGTTGTGGATGTTATTGCCTTATGTCAGGTTTTCACTGTCTCTTCGATTACTTTCTTCGTTTAGTTATAAACTATATATATATAGTATAGTGAGCCAGACGGATGAGTTACATTTTTTGATGTTCACTGGAAATGTTATCTTTAAAGGGAAAGTAAATACTGTATATAAGATCTGAGGATAATATAGCCATGTAGTGATGTCAGTGATGCCGCATTGTTGATAACTAGTGTTGAGGTCTGGACTAACGATCAGACCTTGAAGAAAATATTGAATGTATTTTGGAGGCAAACAAATCTCTTACTTTATTGCAGCTGTTCAGTAAACATCATAATGCGAGGCGAAATAAATTGTTTCTTATCAGTTTTCGATAATAGCACTCAATTCACAAAGTTTGCTTAAATAGTAGTGCGCCGCTTTTCTTCGTTCCCTTGCGTGTGCTGCGGGCGCCTGATTGCCTGCCGTCTAGAAAATAGGGAAAAACTGGTTCACAAATAGGGTGGTAAATGATTGGAATGGACTCAGTCACCAGGTGGTCAGTGCGGAGTTAATAGGGGACTTTAATTAAAAGGAAGCTGGATAAATTCATGTATGGGGATGAAAGGTGATGTAGGTAGTGTTAAGTAACAAGAACAACCACGTGTATAGGTCTCCCAACCTCTTGTACTTCCTTATGTTCTTATGTTCTTCTTATGTTCTTATTGTTCTCCAGTTCTAAAATGTTACCTTGTACATCTCTTAAAGGGAACATTTGCCCGCACGGCTTTGTTTCAAGGCTCAACCTACGCATATCCTATTATTAATTTTAGTTTCATGAGATATCATACTTAGATGAATTATATGTATCAGGGCCGGGATACCCACAGTGTAAATTACTGTAGTCGGTGACTCAGTATAAATAGCATTGACCATGTGGACTTTTTTAATAATCCGAAGCAACAATAACCGTAACGTAAAAACAAACAAAACACTAGTGCGTCAGTCGGAAGTGAATAGGGTAATGAGAATGAGTTCTGTGATACATGTTTTAGACGGGTGGCGGGAGGTGCCTACACGGAGCCCCTGCCTGGTATTATAGTGCGGTTCTGCTTTAGTCGTGAGGAGGGATTGTCTGCCCTAACACGGCCTTCGTGGCATTTGTTTTGGGAAGAGTTTGGAGGAAGGAGGAACTTCTCTTTTTTCTCTCTCTCTCTCTCCTTTTCCCCTCTCTCTCTCTCTCTCTTCTCTCTCTCTCTCTCCTTTTCTCCTCCCCTCTCTCTCTCTCTCTCTTATTATGTTTTGGCTCTCTCTCTCTCTCTCTCTCTCTCTTCTTCTCTGTCTCTGTCTCTCTCTCTTCCTCTCCTCTCTCTCTCTCTCTCCTCTCTCTCTCTCTCTCTCTCTCTCTCTCTCTCTCTCTCTCTCTCCTCTCTCTCTCTCTCTCTCTCTCTCTCTCTCTCGCTCTTCTCTCTCTCTCGCTCTCTCTCTCTCTCCTCTCTCTCTCTCTCTTTTCTCTCTCTCTCTCTCTCTCTCTCTCTTCTCTCTCTCTCTCTCTCTCTCTCCCCTCTTCTCTCTCTCTCTCTCTCCTCTCTCTCTCTCTCTCTCTCTCTCTCTCTCTGTAATAAAACCGTGTCTTCAGTTCAGCTGTCGCGGGCTACAAAGTGTACAAATGATCCTTCACTCCAGCCTTCCTCTGCACTAGCCTAATATTAGAATACAATACACACTGTAAATATCAAGGAAGAAAAATATACACGGAAAGAGAATGAGGAGCTTGCAGGAAGTAAGCCACTGAGAAACTAAAAGAAAAGCGATGCCCGGTGTAAAAGATTAAGAGTGGCGGAGGAAAGGAAAATGCTGGCAGGTTTAAATGAAAGAAGTGGAGGAAAAGTGTTTGTGGTTTTTCAAGACGTATCCACATAAAGGGGTAAACATAAAAAAAAACACAATGTGCTGGAAACTGGAAAGGGTACACGCAAAACAAGAGACGTGGCGAGAAAACAAGGCCCGGGGATACGCAGGGAGTGTTTTTCATTTGTGGGCCTTTGCGCGGACCTCTGCTTATTGAAGAAGTGAAGGAAAGAAAATGAGTTAGAAAAACACACCGAGCGGATCTTTGGGTCTCAGACAGGCGGTGTGCTACTAAACCTGCTGAGGGTGAGTGTAAGTAAGTAAGTAAGTAAGTAAATTTATTGCCATTACAAAAGCACACGAATATAATTGAATATATAAAAACAAAAACGTAATGATGGCACGGTCTGTCGAGCATAAGCTCTTTAGACAGACAAAATCGTAACTAATTGGTTGTTCAGTAGTACAGGCATTATAAGTGACAAACTATACAATATGAATAACACCAAAAAAAATATATATGAAAAAAACATTTCTAAGCAAATACAGACAATCGACACAGTTTCAACACAAGTTTATAAAGTATTTTGACTATTTAATAAATAAGTCTTTATTTTCTTCTTCAATTGTAGTAAATTTCCAGCCTCCATCAGACTTTTTATTGCAATAGGAAGAGAATTCCATATCTGAGACCTTCACACAACACACTTTTATTATAGAGGACGTACGAAACTGTGGACACACTAAATTAATACTATTACCCCTAATATTATAAATATTTCCGACGAAATCGAAAACCTTATTTCCTGGGTAGAGTTTAATGTTTTTATAAATAAGCAACATTATGAAATATTTTATAATTAATTGAAATGTAATATATTGAGCTGAGGATATATATGATTTGTGGAAGCAAATTTTCCATAAATAGAATGCATCTCATGATTTTATTTTGGGCTATTATCAATTTATTTAGGAAAGATGGCCATGTACAACCCATATGGAAACGCAATAAATCAAGTGAGGGTAACACAATGTATAATATATACTTAACATAGATTCAGTTGTAAGTTGATGGCGGACCCTATACAATATACCACATATTTAGATAATTTCAGACAAACTTGATTAATGTGAAAGCTCCAGTTTAAGTTCTCGTCAATATTAATTCCTAGAAATTTTGTATGAGGCACACGTTGAATTGATTGACCTTTTAATGACAATGGAGCATAATATTCTTAATTGATCTATTTTGGAAAAGTATGTAATTGGTTTTGGCAATATTGAGGTGCAATTTATGGACTCTAGCCATTGATTTATTAGATTTAATTCAAGATTTAAATTTATATGTAAAGAGTCAATATTTGTATCGGCTAATAAGAGACTAGTGTCATCAGCATAAAATAGTACATTTAAATTTTGTGCTAGCATTTGGTATATCATTAATATATATGAGAAAAAGTAGAGGCCCTAGAATAGATCCCTGAGGTACACCTTTAGTTATAACTTTGAAAACTGAATACATGGAATTACAATATACACTTTGTGACCTGTTACTGATGTAGCTCTTCAATAAACCGGTGAGTAATGCCCCTTATCCCTATATGTTCAAGTTTATCAAGAAGTATGTTATGATCTAAGAATCAAAGGCTTTGGATAGATTAAAAATATTCCAGCTACATAGAATTACCTTCCAAGTATTTATATACATCATTAACAAATTGTAAGATTGCTGACTCTGTAGAGTGGTTTGATCTAAATCCATGTTGACAATCTGTTAGTAGGCGGTTTTTCTCAAGGTAGGTTAACAAGGCGAGTGGAGAGTGCCTTTTCAAACAATTTGCTAAATGCTGGAAGAATCGAAATGGGTCTGTAATTATTAATATCATGCTTACTACTGATTTGTGCAGCGGAATTACCTTGCCTTTTTAAGCTCACTTGGAAAGATAACCGGTCATAAAGGAGAGGTTAATTATGTGTGTTAAAGGAGTAGAAATGAAAGAGGCGGTGTGTCTTAGTAGTTTGGGTGAAATATCATCATATCCTGCCGCATCAGACTTAATGCCTTTTAGGAAGCTCTCTATTTCCGTTGGTTTTACAGGAGTAAGGTACATTGAAAAATCAGGAGGATGCGTAAATATTGATCATGTGAATTGTTATTTAAGGTGGTGTTGTTTGATGAATTTCCAAAACTTAAGAAGTGGTCGTTAAACTTAGTTGCAGTATCATTACACAAGGGTTTTAGCTCTATTGAATAGTCCTTTGAAGCAGAGGAATTTTACCAAGAATTTCATTAATTGACTTCCAGTGTGTGACTTAGGATTACCTTGAGACTGCTTTAGTTGATCCTTATAGTACTTATTTTTGCAGCTCTTAGCACAGTTGTTAATTTATTTCTGTAAGTTCGATAAAATTCACGAAATGTTATTGGCCATTTATTTGCAAGTCTTTCTAACCTGTGTTTTCTTTGATGCTGTTCTTTAAAGCTGGAGTGATGTACGAATTTTTATGATCATTTTGTTTAACTCTAATCTGCTTCACTGGAAAATGTTTTTGGAACAGAGTATCAAACTGGTGGTAAAATAAATTGTAAGAATCATCAGGACAAGCACAATCAAGAATAGGTGTCCAATCCAGTTGAGAAATATCATTATTGAAAACCTCTAAGGCAGCATTCGTTAGACATCTTTGTAAATAAATCGCGATTTACTTTTTCTCACAGCTTGATGCCTGAATTGTGAGACTACTGGGAAGTGATCAGTTGTATCGTTATGTATACATAATTTTTTGTATTCATTTCAACCTGTGTTGACCATATATGGTCAATAAGAGTGGCAGTGTGTCTGTGACTCTGGTGGGCTTAGTGGTTAAGGGAACAAAGAAAAAGAGTACATTAAATTAATGAATTCATGAACCGAACTATTATCATTATGTTTCAGCAAGTCAAGATTAAAATCTCCTATCAAGTGAATACCATGATATTTCCTATTATTTGCTAATAATAAAACTTCTGTAATTTATCAAAAAAACTGCTGATGTTGCCACTGGAGGTCTATAAATACACATGACTAGGAATAACTTGTCCATGATCATTAATGTCAATACCTAAACATTCTAAGGAAAGATTCTAGATTTGAGAGATCAGTAGACACAGAAGAATGATAGACATTTGAGATGTATAGTGCTACACCACCTCCAATCTATTTCTACAATTGGTGAAAAGGTTATAACCTGGTAACTGGTACACTGGGACGAGGTCCGAATCGAGTCTTGTTTCGGAAAAAACCTAAAAACATCAAATTTCATACATACATTAGATAAAACTGTATCAACAAAATATTGGAAGTTGGTTGGAATAGAGCGTATATTCATAGCAAGAATGGTAAAGCTAACATCATTAATTGGTGCAGAAAAGGAATCCAGAAACAGATATTCAGACTTGGGAAACACTCAGATGTCTTGTTTGAATGTAGAAGTTGTTAAAATCTAACTCATTGTTATATTTATCGTCTAGTGTGA
>JACEEZ010018261.1:85000-105000 GCA_016584305.1 Chionoecetes opilio
AACTAGAGAGCATTTCGGAAGGATAGGTAAATATTCACAAAGCAAACACAAGGGTATTCCAATATGTGGACTTTTTTGCTTAATAACGAACCGGGTCAGGGAAAGTGAGACTGAAAGTTTTTAATTAAAGGTGGGTGACTGTGGCTAGAACATGACAGACAGAACAGGAAAAGAACGTAATAGAGAACAGAACACAATATTATATCAAGTAGAAAGAACAGGAAAAGAACATACGAGAGCAAAACACAACATTGAGCAAAGTAAAAAGAACAAGAAGACAACATAAGAGAGCAGAACACAACATTGATCAAAGTAAAAAGAACAGGAAGAGAACATAAGAGAACAGAACACAATATTGAAAACAGTAAAAAAACAAGAAGACATCATAAGAGAACACAACATTGAACAGAGTAAAAAGATAGTATTGAAAAAATGCTGCAACAAAAATCGAAGAAAAAAAGTACACATTAGGAAATACTGTAGGATGTAACAAAGTACAGAAAAATAATAGTGTACACAAATAACATTAAGCATATACTATACAAGAAAACTTATAATATGATAAATCTATAAATATTAAATGAAAAATACGTTAAAAATAAATTATAAATGTATAAAATAATGAATGAAAAATTTGTGAAAAATAAATAATTATGAAAAGAACAAGATCATATGAAGAAGCAGGCAATGGAGAAGAACCTTATAACAGCACCGCAGAGTGAGTATAACAAGAAAACATATCATAATATTTTTTTTTTTTTTTTTACATCACAAGGAACTGGCCAAGGGCACAACAAAAATGGGTAACACATAGCCCGCTTAGTTGCCAGTCCTTATAAAGAAGACAGTAAGAGAATAAAATAAAAACAGAGGGGTAGGCCAATTTAGTTCGGGAGGTGTCTTGTTACTCTTCTTTTGAAAAGATTTAAGTCATAGGAAAGTGGAAAAATAGAAACAGGAAGAGAGTTCCAGAGTTTACCAGTGAAAGGGATGAAAGAGTAAAGATACTGATTAATTCTTGCATTAGGAAGATGGACAGATTAGGGATGAGAATGAGTAGAAAGGCTTGTGCAGCGAGGCCGCGGGAGTGGGGGAGGCATGCAGTTAGCAAGTTCAGAAGAGCAGTGAGCATGAAAATAACGGTTTGAAGAGAGCAAGAGAAGCAACATTGCGGCGGTGATTTAAAGATTGAAGACAGTCCGTCAGAGGAGAGGAGTTGATGAGACGAAAAGCTTTTGACTCAACCCTGTTTAGGAGAGCTGTATGAGTGGATCCTCCCCAAACATGTGAGACATACTCCATACATGGGCGGATAAGGCCCCTGTAGAGAGCAAGCAATTGGGAGGGAGAAAAAAAAGGACGCAGACGCCACAGCACACCTAACTTCTTAGAGCTTTTTTAGCAAGAGATGAGATGTGAGATTTCCAGTTCAGATTTTTAGCAAAGGATAGTCCCCAGAATGTTCATTGTAGAAGAAGGGGACATTTGAGTGCATTGAAGAAGAAGGGATAGTTATCTGGTAGTTTTGTCGAGTAGATAGGTGAAGAAATTGGGTTTTGAGGCATTGAACAAAACAAGGTTGCTCTGCCCCAATCAAAAAGTATAGAAAGATCAGAAGTTAGGCGCTCGGTGGCATCTCTCCGTGAATCACTTAGTTCCTGTTGAGTTGGACGTCTAATAAACGACGTTGAAAAAGCAGGGTAGAATCATCAGCGTAGGAGGGATAGGGCTTGAGTTAGATTAGAAGATCATAATAAATAATAGAAAGAGAGTGGGTGATAGGACAGAACCCTGGGGAACACCACTATTGATAGATTTAGGAGAAGAACAAGTCCGTCTACAGTAGCTGCAATAGAACGGGTTGAAAGGAAACTTAAAAGGAAAGGTACAGAGAAAAGGAAGAAACGAATGGGGGTTTAGTTTGGAAATTAAAAAGATTTGTGCCAGACTCTATCAAAAGCTTTTGATATGTCAAGGGGAACAGCAAAAGTTTCACCGAAACCCCTAAAGGAGGATAACCAAGATTCAGTTAGGAAAGTTAGAAGATCGCCAGTAGATCGCCCTTTAGGGAAAACCCGTACGGGACGATCAGATAGAAGATTGTGAGCAGATAGATGCTTAAGAATCTTCTTAAGTATAGATTCAAAAATTTTAGAAAGGCAGGAAGTCAAAGCTATAGGATGGTAGTTTGAAGGATTAGAACGGTCACCCTTCTTAGGAACAGGTTGGATGTGAGCAAACATCCAGCAAGAAGGAAAGGTGGGAGTAGATAGACAAAGACGGAAAAGTTTGACCAGGCAAGGTGCAAGCACAGAAGCACAGTTTTTGAGGACAATAGGAGGGACTCCGTCAGGACCGTAAGCCTTCCGAGGATCTAGGCCAGAAAGGGCAAAGAAAACATCATTCTGAAGGATCTTAATGACAGGGAAAATAAGCAGGGGGTGGAGGAGAAGGAGGAACAAGCCCTTCATCATCCAGAGTGGAATTTTAGAAAATGTTTTTGCGAAGAGTTCAGCTTTTGGGAAAAGATGAGGACAGCTGTGGAGCCATCTGGGTGAAGCATAGGAGGGAAAGATGCAGAAGAAAAATTGTTAGAGATGTTATTAGCTAGATGCCAGAAGTCACGAGAGGAATTTGATTCAGAAATATTTTGACATTTTTTATGAATGAAAGAGTTTTTGGTAAGTTGAAGTAAGGATTTGGCATGATTGCGGGCAGACATATAAAGGGCATAATATAATATAATAAGGAATACGAATAATAAATACCCCCCAAAATGATCGCAAACAATGTAAGCGCAGAGTGAGGAGTCTCTCATCATCTTATGTATGCAAGGCAACACTTTTTTCCTTCCTTGATACCTTATCATATCTTTATCCACAAGTGCATCAAACCTTCTCTTAAAACGTACTACAAGTGTGTCAAACCTTCTCTTAAACCGTACTACAAGTGTGTCAAACCTTCTCTTAAACCGTACTACAAGTGTGTCAAACCTTCTCTTAAAACGTACAATCTTTGTCACGCTTGCTACATTATACATATATATTCCTCTTATTCCAACTATCGGCTATCGTCTGTGTAAACCATGATCTGTCTCTATCTTTCTCAAATAATTATGTTCAATCAAAGTGGCTCGTTATTTAGAAAATAAGAAAATAAGGAAGCTACAAGAGGCCGTGAGATCTAGTACACGAGGTAGTTCCTTTACTATTTATTTTACTAAGAGGTATTTACATTCTTAACACACATGTTTACCCCTTTTACCCGTCTAAACGTCAATAAAGCTGCATTAATAATACCGTAGAAAGATGATCTAAAAGCCAGAGGAACAAAGTGCAATAGAAGACACAAGAAGAATGAATGGCAAGTGACCAAGGCGGGAAATTTTGATAAAGAGTACGAATAACAAAGAATCGAGTGTGACATAAAGCCAATCCCGACTGTCATGAATGAAATGTTCTGAACTCAAAATGAATTGCTACATATCTCTCTCTCTCTCTCTCTCTCTCTCTCTCTCTCTCTCTCTCTCTCTCTCTCTATCTCTCTCTCTCTCTCTCTCTCTCTCTCTTCTCTCTCTCTCTCTCTCTCTTCTCTCTCTCCTCTCTCTCTCTCTCTCTCTCTTCCTCTCTCCCCTCTCTCTCTCTCTCTCTACCTTCTCTCTCTCTCTCTTCTATCTCTCTCTCTCCTCTTCTCTCTCTCTCTCTCTCCTCTCTCTCTCTCTCCCTCTCTCTCTCTCTCTTCTCTCTCTTCTCTTTCTCTCTCTCTCTCTCTCTCTCTCTCTCTCTCTCTTCTCTCTCTCTCTTTTCTCTTCTCTCTCTCTCTCTCTTCCTTTTCTCTCTTCTTCCTCTCTCTCTCTCTGTGTGTGTGGAAGTGTGCAGCACTACGTTTTTTTATCATTTTGCATAAACTTTTTATCTTCATATTCTGATTCATTTCCTGGCATTATTTTTCCCTACCACTCAACTGAAGTGACCAAATTACTCATGACGATTATGAAATGTAGTCATTCATTCACTCATATAATAATGCAGGAAATTAGTTAACAGCTTTGATCTGTCTAATGACGTTTCCTACATATATTTCTTCTCCCTCTCCGCAGGTGCTGGGACCAAAATACCTTCTCCTCTTCCTCCTCCTCCTCCTGGACCTCCCTCTGGCCACGTCCCCAGTGGCGGCACAAACACGTCCTGATCATGTGTCATCTGAACGGTAGGTGAGACTGAACATTTCTTCGAGTTTTCAGATCGAACGTTTTTTTGTTCTTCCTATTTTATGTATTATACCCACAATAATTCCAGCTTGTATATATGTGGGTGGCGCCTTGGTGTATCCAGCGCGTCTTTGAGTATGATGGTGGTGATGATGATGATGATGATGATGGTGGTGATGGTGGTGGTGGTGGTGGTGGTGGTGGTGGTGGTGGTGATGATGATGGTGGTGGTGATGATGGTGGGGATAATGATGGGTGATGGTGATGATGGTGGGGATAATGATGGGTGACGATAATGATGGTGATGATAGTGGTGGTGGTGATGATGATGGTGGTGGTGGTGATGATGATGGTGGGGGTGGTGATGCCTGCAATGGTGGCTACTTTCCTGTTTCCCTCACTGTACAATCATATGATAGTCAGTTATGCAGTGGATTGCAGTATTTGGCGTCTGATCATTTCCAGCAGTTTTTACTTTTTATCCTCAAACAAACATCGGAAGTTGTGCGCCTCAAACACGACCATTGATCGCGAGTAATGGCTCCTGGAACTGAATTAGCCGCGTGCAAATGACTGCCACTTGTGCTAATTGCCCCAAAGCTGCTCCATGTTAAAGTTGCCCGAGTAACACGAGCGCGGCTTTGCGTGTGTAATGGGCGCCGCTGGAGACACAGCCATGGAGCCGCATGCCGCACACACGGCCACTAAGTGTTAACAAAGTTCGTGAGGTAATACTTTGGATTCTCAATAGAAAAATAATTAAGTAGAAACATTGAACTACGTCTCTCCAGGAACGTTCTCCATCACCCTTATAGAGAGGGTCAAAGTACATATATAGCGTCCTGAAAGTGCCACAACACTGCACCAACTACCCTCCCCGCCCCGCCCCAATGACCCGCTGTTCTTAGGTTGTTCAACAGATTGATAACAACACGCACGGGCAAGGATATAACTCCACTTTCCGGAGGAAGAAGTATTTCCACAGGTCAGCGAGGGCAAGCTGGGTATCAAGGAGGGAGTAAAAACCGTCGACGGAGTAGCAAGTCGCGTAGTGCTGGCGGGGCGGGTACCTGACGGCGCCGCGGCAGTGTTCGCGGGGCGGCAACCGGCACGGGACTGCCTGCCTGGCCGTCTCCCGCTGCCCCGCTCCTCCGCCGCCCCCGCCGCTGTCCGTCCTCCCCGCCCAGTGTGGACTCCACCAGCCCCTCCCTCGCCCCATCACCTCCACTTCTATGGGGTAATAGTGATCTCCTGGCCCATAGTGTTGAGTGACAGCCACATCCACCGCCTGCTTCTTACAGGCGGCCAGACAGGTGCTGGTGGTGACCCAGTGACGGGGAGGCCAGGGTTTGTACAGCACCTGCACCGGTAACTTGTGTGGTGACCGGTTATCATTACCCGGAGACAGGGTTTCACATAGTCCCAGCGTCTTCCTGGCTGATGGCTGGAACACGCCCTTCCCCGGACACAGGAACCATCTTGTGTCGCATTTTACGACATCGTGTGTGTGTGTGTGTGTGTGTGTGTGTATTCATCTAGTTGTATTCATCTAGTTGTATTTTACAGGGCCAGAGCAACGCTCGTATGGCCCCGTCTCCATATCAACATTTATATCATTCATCCCTAGTGGTTAGTGTTGGCCGAAGCTACCATCCCGGGAGGGGGGTCACAAACCCCCGGCTGACACCGGTACCCATTTACTGCGGGGGGGACAGGGGCTGGGGTTTTAAGGAAACAGCCCCTATGTTTCCGCTCCGCCCGGGGATCGAACCCGGGACTTCTCGGTTGTGAACCGAGCGTGCTAACCACTACACTACGGAGTACCCCTATGTGTGTGTGTGTGTGTGTGTGTGTGTGTGTGCACTATCTTGTGTCACATATTACGACATCGTGTGTGTGCGTCCTCACGTGCAAAGACTTGTCCTCTGAGACTTATACATCTCCTCTCAAAGTTCAGAAATAACAGGAATGCAACAAAACCCACAGCAACAAGGAAGCACACACTCAGGCATTCACGGTGTATGTGTCAGAGATGGTCAAGTCAATTACAGTGTGTGTGTGTGTGTGTGTGTGTGTGTGTGTGTGTGTGTGTGTGTGTGTGTGTGTGTGTGTGTGTGTGTGTGTGTGTGGTGTGTGTGTATGCGCGTGTGTGTGCGTGTGTGTGTGTGTGTGTGTGTGTGTGTGTGTGTGTGTGTGTGTGTGTGTGTGTGTGTGTGTGTGTGTGTGTGTGTGTGTGTGTGTGTGTGTGTGTGTATTAATTACGATAAAACTTTTCATGCATCTTTCTTCCCTCATGTTTCTTCATTGTATATATTTACATGTTGATACACGAAGGCGCTCATGCCCTTTAATTATCAGATTAATCGTTAATTACGGCAATTAATTATTGAAAAATATTTACACCGCCTCAATACCTGCAATTTCAGCAATTTCAAATGGAGATCAGACATATTTCGCATATTTAACGAGGAACTAATTGAAGGTTTACATATATAATACCTACATGCGCGGGAATATTTTTATCGTGCATAATCAAAACAGAACATTTATATTATACAATACATTATACATTTGACGATATTCCATACCATCCTTCCAAACTGGTTATTCAAGTTTTTTTTTTTTTATATAGTATGCAGAACACGGGGAAATAGAGACACCATATAATTATATATAGTTTAGAGGCCCACATCATGCTTAAAACAATGTCAACTGTTATATAATACAATTTATGGAACATCTTATCAGAGGTTCTAAGTTTACTTACACTGTTCGGTGTTTGTACATTGTCAGAGAGAGAAGAATAACATATATATAAAAAAATTATGAAATTAATATCAAGGATTAAAATGAGAAAATTAGGAAAGGGAGTACGTAAAGATAACATGCAGGAGAGAGAGAGAGAGAGAGAGAGAGAGAGAGAGAGAGAGAGAGAGAGAGAGAGAAGAGAGAGAGAGAGAGAGAGAGAGAGAGAGAGAGAGGAGAGAGGAGAGAGAAGGAGAGAAGAGAGAAGAGAGGAGAGAGAGAGAGAGAGAGAGAGAGAGAGAAGAGGAGAGAGAGAGAGAGAGAGAGAGAGAGAGAGAGAGAGAGAAGAGAAGAGCAGGAGAGAGAGAGAGAGAGAGAGAGAGAGAGAGAGAGAGAGAGAGAGAGAGAGAGAGAGAGGAGAGAGCGAGAGCGAGAGCGAGAGAGAGAGAGAGAGAGAGAGAGAGGAGAAGAGAGAAGAGAGAGAGAGAGAGAGAGAGAGAGAGAGAGAGAGAGAGAGAGAGACCTACTTTATTATTTGCCTCCACTTGTTCGAAGCTAGATTATCTTTACCAATACGTTTTGAATAATACAGCGGAATGAGACGGTGACTCTTTGACCTTCGAATCCGCGCTTTCATTTTTATGTGCTCAGGATTTTCAAATAGTTCACGATTTGAAATAAGTTTCCGGATATCGTAAAAGAATGCACATCCTCTACCAAAAAGTTGACTGAAAGATATACGTTGAAATTCATGAAAAGGAGACGTAGAAATAAAGTAAAGTTATTTGAATTTTCGTTCCGTATGCTTGGTTCTTTGTCTCCTACTTATTACTATGGCAAATAAATTCAATTATTTGCATCTCTACTCCGTTGGTGAAGAGTAAAGACTAGGAACACTACATTACAACGTACAAAGCCAGCATTAGCCTTGCTTGTAATAGCAGTGGCAAAGCTTTCAAAACAACGGTCTGAAATAAGACTTTTCAGTAAAATCAATTCATGTGTTGCTGACAATCGGACATGTTGTGACGCTTTATTCCTTAGTGTGACAGGGATGAGGCGGTACAGAAAGGCGCCTCAAGTGTGGTCCAGCGATGCGGGGTCTTCTGAGAATGTTCAAAGAGCCTGTTGTCTTGGCATGAACGATTTTATGTGACATGTGCGGACTAGTTTGGCCACAGCGTCGCATCGTTGTGTATTTTCTTTGCATTTTAGCGACGTGGAGAAAGGGAATGTTAAGGATTTCCTTATCATGTGGAAAGAAATATTTACCATCTCTTCCAAAAATATTATGTAAAACCTTGTGAGAGAGGTTCGCGATCAACAGCAACAGTTCCTGAGGCGTTGTGTCTTACTTATTGATTAAGCTTGAACTAAACCTGAAATCAAACATAAAAAATCAAGTGTGAATGTGTAAATTAACGTGAAAAAAGTGTTTTCGGCCAGGTTCCGGTTAAGTTTTCTTTCTCATTCCCCGAAAAAGCTACCCTTGTGCACGCAATACTTACATGTTAAAGTGCTCGGGGTGTCAGTTCGTGAGTAATACCATCAGTAGTGCACGCAATACTTAACATGTTAAAGTGCTCGGGGGTGTCAGTTCGTGAGTAATACTGTCAGTAGTGCACGCAATACTTACATGTTAAAGTGCTCGGGGGTGTCAGTTCGTGAGTAATACTGTCAGTAGTGCCCGCAATACTTACATGTTAAAGTGCTCGGGGGTGTCAGTTCGTGAGTAATACTGTCAGTAGTGCACGCAATACTTACATGTTAAAGTGCTCGGGGGTGTCAGTTCGTGAGTAATACCGTCAGTAGTGCACGCAATACTTACATGTTAAAGTGCTCCGAGGTGTCGGTTCGTGAGTAATACCGTCAGTATATAGAGCACGGCCAATTACTTACTTACATTATGATGTTAATAACGTAGGAGGAATAACATTGTTTCTTTATATCGTAGTCTGAAATGAATTGCCATCTTTACGTAGTAGTTGTCAGGTGTTTAGGTAGTAATAATATATGTTAGGTGGTCGCGTGTTGCTAATTGCTCCTTGATTGAATGACATCTCAGCAACAGGGGGAAGCAATGTCACAGATTCCTCTCCATAATGTAACGTTTGCCGCCATGGGATCGGCGTCTTGCACACACAATAAAGTGTTCTAGCAGATCCCAGTGTTATAGAATTAAGACTCCAATTGAAAGACGCGACAGCTGCTCCTCCTCTCCTTACTTATATTCCCCAACACCTCATGATATTAGACTTTATCCCATTATACTTATTTATCGTCCTACGTGACATGATTATCCCTGCATCACCATGATTATCACCTGCATATGTTACGAGGCTCCGAAAGTTAATGAGTTTAGATGGATCATTCTTTACACTTAGCGCACACCTGCAATGCTGTTTCCAGGACTGTAATGACGTCATAAGTTTGCTGTCATATCATCAAGACTGACCATCAGATAAAAGTGTAAACAGTGTTCCTCCGTGCTATGTTTTAGTATTACAGACAGAAGAGAAAAGCGCCACGCAGAGCCTCTCAAAGGAGGTGAAGAAATACATCCATGTTGTGTTACAGACGTTGACAGAAAAAAATTCCCACTTATTGGTGATAATTTGTAAATGCAAAACAATAAACTCTAATGGAAAGAAATGCGGCACCTGAAATATTCACCAGATTTTCTTTACGTCCCACAAAAAGAAAAAAACTGAAATATTATGAGGCCACAGTTTTTTTATGTGTTTGTTCACAAGGGGAAGACATGACAAAAAAGAAAAGAAAAGGAAAGTAAAGACAAATAGATGAATAAGAGGAAGGAGTAAAGGAAGGATGGAGGAAGGGGAAAGGAGACATTAAGACATTGACGGCGATCCTCGAAAACAAATATAAAAGAAAAAGAGAAACAAGATATTGCATTTTGTCATAGAGAAGATCAAATATCACAGCCAAATATTTGATGGAAACGAATAACATAATCTTGTTCGTACGTGCATACATACGGTGCTTTCACGTGAATGGAAATAAGCAGTGTGAATAAACAAAGGGTGAGTCAATATGGCGTGTACCTATCTATATGTAACAACAAAAAAGTACCCCTCTAAAATACAGACATTGGCAGTTTTTTTGCCACATTATTCTTGTTTTCCGTGTTGTGTAGCTGTTGGGGTGTCATGTTTGCTTGTTTCTCGTTACGCCTCGCCCCGGGCCGCGCCGTGACGTAATGGTGATGGGCTCCCCGTAACAAAGCCCTGCTGTATACACCGCACTCAAGGCAAAATGTAATCTGCACTGCAAACACAACCTTTGCTTCATAGCACATCAGGACCCACCACAACCCCATCCTCCTTTTCACCCTCCTATTTAAAAGCTCTTTCTCTGTTTTATAGGATCTGGCACCTAACAGGCTTTTTAATATTCTATCTATATTATTTGGCCTTGGCCAGTCCCTGATGATGTAAACAAATAAACACAATACTAAGTCAATGCTGTGGTACAACACGTACCCTCCCGCTGGACTCAAAACATGTTACGCAACTGGAAAACAAAAGTGTGTGAGTAGGATTAGTGGATCCAAGAAAGCATAATGAGTCTTGTGTTTAATTAGCGGCGGTTCTCGCGTGCTGCAGAAAGGCTTGACCCACACGCGGAAAGTGTCTTATCTTATTTACCTCTCCATCATAAGAGGTAAAAGCTTAGTGTTCCTCCTGCATCTTCTCGGACACAATAACCTTGAGAGAATGTTTGTGTTGAGACAGCCACCAAATCAAACATGGGATTGATGTGTTCATCCGATGTATCGTTTCCACCGTGTTCACCATCCTTTTTTTTATGTCATCTTGATGTGAATTAATGTTACTTTTTTTGGGGGTAATCGTGATTGCAGCAGTATATCCACACACCACACACACACACACACACACACACACACACACACACACACACACACACACACACACACACACACACACACACACACACACACACACACACACACACACACACGCACACGCACACGCACACGCACACCACACACACACACACACACACACACACACACACACACATCACCTCTCTGGGTAGAGTTCAGTTTGCATTAGGATCTGTGTACGACACTTTTTCTCCTTCATTTCCCTGGCTGGCTCTTCACCGCCCGTCCACTTCCTCCCCCCTCTAGGCCTCCCTCTACTCTCCCTTCCCCTTCCTTCCTTCCTTCCCCTTCCTTGGCCTTCCTCCCCCTACTAGATTCTACTACTACTCTCCTCTCTCTCTCTCTCTCTCTCTCTCTCTCCTCCTCCTCTCTCTCCTCTCTCTCTCTCTCTCGCTCTCTCTCTCTCTCTCTCTTCTCTCTCTCTCTCTCTCTCTCACTCCCTCTCTCTCTCTCTCTCTCTCTCTCATTCTCTCTCTCTCTCTCTCTTCTCTCTCCTCTCTCTCTCTCTCTCATCTCCTCTCCTCTCTACTCTCTCTCTCTCTTCTCTCTCTCTCTCTCTCTCTCTCTTCTCTCTCTCTCTCTCTCTCGCTCTCTCTCTCTCTCTCTCTCTCTCTCTCTCTCTCTTCCTCTCTCTCTCATCTCTCCTCTCTCTCTCTCTCTCTCCTCTCTCCTCTCTCTCTCTCTCTCTCTCTCTACATGTATGGCGTATCGTACAGTATATGGAGAACCACGATATGATGAAGGGAAGGTTACGAGGTTGAGTGAGTGAGTTTCTTGATGTCATAACCCCCCACAATCTACCCTCTCCTCCTCCTCCTTGTTTCTTGAGGCTTAACCCCCCAATCCTCCATCTCCTTCCCTCTCTCCCCTTCCCTCCTCGATGACGGCGTCCCTTACTTTCAGTTTGATATATTTCGGTGGTATAAAAACAACCCACACCTTTGATAGTGACTTAGGGCTAAATGCAAGAATGCTCGTCAAATCCCGGCAGGTGAAGATTCCCGACCGTCGTACCTCCACCGGTGGGATACAAGAATTGTTTTCAAGAGCCCAGCCAGTGGAGATTTGGGCAGTCATACCAACACAAGCGAGTCCAAGGCGGCATCAGTATTTTGACTGTTTTACCCCTATCTAATTCCTTTTACTAGACTAATTGATCATTTCTGCC
Organism: Chionoecetes opilio; assembly: GCA_016584305.1. NCBI lineage: Eukaryota > Metazoa > Arthropoda > Malacostraca > Decapoda > Majidae > Chionoecetes > Chionoecetes opilio. The sequence goes on from JACEEZ010018261.1 coordinate 97,052, forward strand.
ATTAAAATAATAGCTTTGTTAGTGTCTCCAGTTATCTGAGGTGTTGATGAAGAAAAAATAGGCTCGAGTGATGCTTGTGCGTACATTTGAACGTCCCGCCAGTATCCACAAAGCATTATGGCGGACCACCTCCACCACCGCCGCTCTCCCTCCTCACCACTTAGCACAACAATATAAGGCCTCCTGCACCTAATTTTACCTTAATGATGACACGTGTGCATTCACAGTGTATGAACCATACTTCAAACTGGTGCTTCAGTTTGCTGATATTGTTATTCACTACTTGAAAAAGTGTGATGCCAAAACATAACCTAAGTAGAAAAACAATCTTCAGAATAACTCAGATATTACTCATAATTCAGTATTCAGACCTTCATATGTATAATTATTGTATTGAAAGTACTGATGTTATGCAACAGATGTATGAGAATAGTACTGGGATATAGGTGCTTCTTTGTAGTAGCAGTGGCTCCTGTGGGCGTGGGTGTGGGTGTGAGTGTGGGTGTGGGTGTGGGCGTGGGCGTGGGCGTGGGTGTGGGTGTGAGTGTGGGTGTGGGTGTGGGCGTGGGCGTGGGCGTGGGTGTGGGTGTGGGCGTGGGTTTGGGCGTGGTTGTGGGCGTGGGCGTGGGCGTGGACGTGGGTGTGGGCGTGGTGTGGGTGTGGGCGTGGGTGTGGGCGTGGGTGTGGGCATGGGTGTGGGTGTGGGCGTGGGTGTGGTTGTGGGCGTGGTTGTGGGCGTGGGCGTGGTGTGGGTGTGGGCGTGGGTGTGGGCGTGGGTGTGGGCGTGGGTGTGGGCGTGGGTGTGGGCGTGGGTGTGAGCGTCGGTTTGGGCGTGGGTGTGGTTGTGGGCGTGGGCGTGGGTGTGGACGTGGGCGTGGTGTAAGTGTGGGCGTGGGTGTGGGCGTGGGTGTGGGCGTGGGTGTGGGTGTGGGCGGCAGTATGGAAAGGAATCACGCTACAACCGATACCGTACGCTCTCTGGGTCTGGTTCTTACTAGTTGTTGTCATTTTAGTGTTATAGGCAGAGAGAGATGTGTGATAGTGTGGGATGTCACTTCCATGCCCGTGTTTACCCTTGCTGTCACCGCCTTATCTTCCCTCGCTAATGTCAGCTTGAAACGAAAACACTGGGTTCCCGCCGTTACCAATACTATTTTTCCTATCCTATCTCTACATTTAATTTTACAAACTTGTTCACGCAAACCCCGGCACGTTGGGGTGAGGTCCCGATCAATACAGATACAGTACGAGACTTGCTCTTTGATGACATGGTTTGTTTTGGCATGGGGGTATGATACATCGCGATCTAAACCAACCTTGAATATCATTATGCGTGTTCTGTCAGGCTAGCAAAGAATTAGCCTTTCATGACATAGCCAGTCTTCGATATGTCACTGTTAAGTAATGAGTGGGAGTTCATTGCATCGTTCCACCGTAGATAACAGTATAATCGCCAGCTGCAATAATGTCGCCAGCCGCCATATATTACGAATTATAGCATCACTACTGATTGTTATGTGCCACTGAAGATGATACACGCGAGCGACTCTTAAATAAGGTTAGGGCTCATGGTATAGATGGGAAGCTTCTTCATTGGATCAGAGCTTGGCTAAGTAATAGGCAACAAAGGGTTACAATTAATGGTTCTAAATCTAAATGGGGACTGGTGACAAGTGGAGTTCCACAAGGGTCTGTTTTGGGTCCATTACTATTTTTGATTTACATCAACGACTTGGATAGTGGGATTAGCAGTGATATCAGCAAGTTTGCTGATGATACTAAGTTAGGTAAGATTATTGGATCACAGTCTGATGTAAACATATTGCAGGGAGACTTAGATAAACTTAACGAGTGGGCAGTCAGATGGCAGATGGAATTTAATATTGATAAATGCAGCGTTATGAATGTTGGTAGAAAAAACCCCGGTTAATAGATACACCATAAGCAATTTATCGCTGAAAAGATCAGAAGGTGAAACAAATCTTGGAGTGAGGGTGAGCCCAGACCTCCGACCTAGGAAACAATGTATTGAGGCCAGAAATAGAGCTAATAGAGTATTAGGATTCATTAACAAAAGTGTTAAAAGTAGAAGTGCGAAAGTTATTCTAAAGCTTTATCTGGCTCTAGTCAGGCCTCACCTAGACTATGCGGTTCAGTTTTGGTCTCCATATTACAGGATGGATATAGTGTTGTTAGAAACAGTGCAGAGAAGGATGACCAAAATGATACAAGGGATGCGTAACTTTAGTTATGAGAGGAGATTGAAGTTATTAAAATTACAATCACTCGCGAGACGCAGAGTAAGGGACGATCTGATAGAAGTTTTTAAGTGGATAAAGGGATTTAATAAAGGAGAGGTAGGAAAAGTTCTTACGGCTTTTAACCAGGGTAGAACAAGAAGTAACGGATTCAAGCTGGAAAAGCGTAGATTTAGAAAGGAAATAGGGAAAAACTGGTTCACAAATAGGGTGGTGAACGAATGGAATGGTCTCAGTAGACAGGTAGTTAGTGCGGAGTCATTAGGGAGCTTTAAAGAGGAGCTGGATAGGTTCATGGATGGGGATGAAAGGTGGATGTAAGTAGTGTTAGGTGACTACCACGTGTAGGCCTCGCGGCCTCTTGTAGCTTCCTTATTTTCTTATGTTCTTATGTTCTTATACACAGTAGTTTATATCATGACTGTATAATCTACTCTGTTTCAGCGTTGTTTTATGCTTTGTATCTGCAAGTATATACCGTTTCAAATCTCGCTACTCGTTTTTTTTCGGGCAGCGACGACGGCGGGAGGACACTCAGAACATAAACACTAGCTTGCGACCTTATTGTTGGTCGTCCCTCTGGTGATATTCTTGTAATTTGTTCATCTATAGCCATAATATGACACAGATGAAGACATAAAACGACACAGACTCTCCAGATAGCCCCTTCTAACATTCCTGAAATCATGGATGTAGAAATGTAAGTATTAACGCCACCAGACGTCTGTAAACAGAAAAAAACGTTGTCCTGGCGACTTTAGTGTTATCTACGGTAGGAGTTTCATTGTTTCTTCCTCCACACATGATTTACAATATCATTATCAATATTATATTTTTTATCATTATTATCATTATAATTATTATGTGTAATATTGTTATCATTGTTATTATTGTACTATTATCACCAATGCTATTATTACAAGTAGATGTACTAGTATTGTCTTCATTATTATCATTATTTCTGTGTAGAGTTTTGTTGTATATTGCAGCAAAATTACAGCTTCCAACAAAGGTATCAGAGTTAGAAACTACGCAAGTTCACGCTGCCCTGTGGTGAGAGAAAACGGGCGCGTCCACAGAGAATGGACCTCAGTTGCCTGGAGGGTGGACTGTATAGAACACACGACCCTCACTGGCTGGCACACTATTTCCTGTTTTCATTCGTGCCTCTCTCTCTCTCTCTCTCTCTCCTCTCTCTCTCTCTCTCTCTCTCTCCTCCTCTCGTCTCCTCTCTCTCTCTCTCTCTTCTCTCTCTCTCTCTCTCCTCTCTCTCTCTCTCTCTCTCTCTCTCTCTCTCTCTCTCTCTCTCTCTCGTCTCTCTCCTCTCTCTCTCTCTCTCTCTCTCTCTCTCTCTCTCTCTCTCTCTCTCTCTCTCTCTCTCTCTTTATCTCCATATATCGATCTATTTATCTCTCATTCCTGCCTTTTGCAGTGTTGCAGTGTTGCAGTATAATGCGAGATTTACCACTAATACTAGTCTCATAAACACGATTATGTTAGGACCTAGAAACTAGTGGCGTAGAAGATACAGTAATGTAGAGAAAGGGGAGTTTGATCCTCTGTTTAGATAGTGAAGACAGAGTTATGGTGAAAAAGGACCCGGGAGGGAGTAGATGGGAGAGGTAAAGGCTTTCATTATATAGGTTCTCACAAATATGTATACAAGGTAAAAATACAAAGGGGAGACCTCATGCTGCCTTTGTCCCTTGTTTTACTCTCAAGTGTATGTGTATTCATCTGTCTGTCTGTCTGTGCATGTGTGCGTGTGTGTATATAAGGAGGTGTGTATGTGTGTTTGTATGTATCTTCTCTATTTATCTGTATCTTACTGGCTTTGTTCATCTGTCTTTTTCATATATCTATCCACACACACACACACACACACACACACACACACACACACACACACACACACACACACACACACACACACACACACACACACACACACACACACACACACACAACACACCACACACACACACACACACACACACACACACACACACTCACACACACACACCACACACACACACACACACACACACACACACACACCACACACACACACACACACACACACACACACACACACACACACACACACACACACACACACACACACACATAAAAAAGAAAAATGTACATAAAAATGAACATTTCTGAGTGGCTGTGTATGAGTAAAATTGGAAGACTATAAATGCCAAATTCTTAGATTAATTCTTGAGGTTTTCTCGCACTTGCTGCCATAAAGATTGACAAAGAGACATTGGGAGGCAAAGGGGTGCCGCTTTTCACGTTTATTTGAAGTGGACTGCCGGTGTGAGGGAACAGTTTACCATCACAAAGCTTGGCACAAGAAATATTAAAGTTAGTGCCGTTCATCTATAATTGTTTTTTAGATGCTCAGAATAAGGCTCACACAAGTGACATTTATGTAATGCCACCCAAACAATGAAAAGCAATGAAGGGCTTAACCCTCGGCAAAGTACGTCTTCAACAACCACTACTACTACTATACGACTGCTACTACTAGTACTACTACTACTACTACTACTACTACTACTACTACTACTACTACTACTACTACTACTACTACTACTACTACTACTACTACTACTACTACTACTACTACTACTACTACTACTACTACTACTACTACTACTACTACTACTATTACTACTACTACTACTACTACTACTACTATTACTACTACTACTACTACTACTACTACTACTACTACTACTACTATTACTACTACTACTACCACTATTGTTACCGCTACTATTACTATTACTAGTATGAATCCATTATTCAGTGTGAACCAGTAGCATGATATCACAATTACAAGGTGATATTTGATTCCAATCAACACTTAATTTCCTCAAAAGTTTCCACAGTTATAGATATCCTCTGATAAGTATCAAAATAAGAACGAATTTGACCAAAGTGTTATCATGATTGTCATTTTCCTGGCTAAAAACCCTCACGAAAATCATGACAAAATAGGCATAAGGAAAAAAAAGGAAGAAATAGGCATAAGGAAAAAACATAAGGAAATAGGCAACTGGTCAGACGGGCCTGGAAAACTGTATGCTTGTGGGAGGCAGCCCCACGGAATATTGGTGGCAGACTGTTAAGCTCCGTCCACACTAGCGGGCAAAGACCGCCGGGCAGTGCCAAAGCCGTCTGTATGTAAAAGCCTGCGTCTGAGATTGATGACGTCACGGACGGAGTCTGTACGAGGCCACCGAGATGACAAGTTTACCTACCTAATATATGTTTATCAGTATAAAAGATATACTGTTATCTTCGGAAATGTTTGTTCTTTAATATTATCAAATAAAAACCCGTAAAACACACTAAAGAAATGCCATTATGAGACTCTCAAGAAATATGCATGAACTTAAACTCTTCGCCATTTAATATTTTGCTCGAAAACATTTTACATGGAGAATATCAATAGAAGCGAAATTTAATTAGCTTTCCATTGCTATATTTCGTTTTCTGATAAATGAATTAGAACCATACATAAATTAGTGTTAACTAACTAAAAATATCATGAAATCGGGTAATTTTTCCCGATTGATGATGTTATTTATATAGTTAACGCTAATATATGTATAGTTCTAATTCATTTATCAGAAAACGAAATTTAGCAATGGAAAGCTAATTAAATTCCGCTTCTATTGATATTCTCCATGTAAAATGTTTACGGGCAAAATATTAAATGGCGAAGAGTTTAAGTTCATGCATATTTCTTGAGTCTCATAATGGCATTTTTTTAGTGTGTTTTACGGTTTTTTATTTGATAATATTATAGAACAAACATTTCCGAAGATAACAGTATATCATTTATACTGATAAACATATATTAGATTGGAAATTACCCGATTTCATGATGTTATGTATTTAGTTAACGCTAATTTATGCATACTGCTAATTCATTTATCAGTAAACGAAATACAGCAATGGAAAGCGAATTAAATTCCGCTTCTATTGATATTCACCATGTAAAATGTTTTTGAGCAAAATATTAAATGGCGAAGAGTTAACAGTGGGTGAAAGGTGGGTGCAATGAGAGCCGTACCGCCCGTCCGTCCTCACTCACTGAAAGCTCGGCTCCTACTGACTTGTGGAGCCGTCTCTGATAATGACGTCACCGTCCATCTCGCCTCCCAGGCGCAGGCTTTTACATAGAGACGGCTTTGGCAGTGCCCGTCACGGGGAAAAGCCCGCGGACACACTGAAACTGTCGTCCACACAGCTGAGCCTGCCTGGCCCAGTCAGAGGCGAGCAGCCAGGCAGACTGTGTGCGATACGACAACAATGCGAAGCAGAAAGGACCGTAAGAAGCTGGCACTGTGTACCATAATCATTGCTATGTGCCTGAAAAAGAAAAGGACAAAGTGGAGAAAAAGAAGTGGCTCCACTTCTCCACTCCAAAGCTCCACATGTAACCTTTTATGTCTGGCAGCGACGCACTGCCTGGCGCGTCAGGCAGTGCCTGGTGAAATCGCTCATCTACCATCACGGGCATTTTACTCATTTGCCCGCGGGCACAAGCGGTGAGCCCGTCAACAGGCAAACTGCTCGCTTGTGCCCGCGGGCAGTGCCCGCTAGTGTGGACGGACCTTTACACAACGTTACAGGGGGCGCATTCAAAGACGCTTACTTCCATGGTTGCTAGCTTAACATCTGTCATCAGCTGTTTTGGCATTCAAAGAGGAGATTGATGACGTCAGAGTTGTTGTTCACAAGCCAACTGCCTATAGGGTTGTTTTAAGGAAGCTACGTACATAAAAAATGCTCATAAATTGAGTACATATGATGATTTCTGACTCAAGAACTGAACAGGGCAAGTATACAAACGAAATATGGCCATATAACAAACCCAGGCGCTTGTGGTGATTTTGTTCTGTGGTGATGGGCCAAGAGTGGTGAGCATGGCATCTCGCCCCGGGTAGCGATGCCAGACAGCACCACGCATGGCTCTGTGGTAGACAGCAACTACACGTATGTGGTCACACTTTTCTTTAATTAAAACCCGAGCCCCTGTCCACCCAGCAGTGAATGGGTACCGGGTGTTAGCCGGGGAAGTGGCAGGGAAAGAAAGAATGATGGATGATGGATAGCTGGAGAATACAAGGAATTGAAGTACAGTTGCGTGTGTGGAGGTGGGAACAGGTGTTGCCAAAGCGGATGGAGGTGAGGCAGGGAAAGAAGGAATCATGGAATGACTTACTTTTTGAGAATTAAGTACGGACGGCTGATTTTGGTGTGGACGATAAAGTTGTAAGCAGAGCTGGAGCGTGGAAGCTTTGTGATTGGCTGAAACTTTTTGAGAAATACTATGTGATTCGCTAGCGAGGCTGTGACGTCATTGTAGTCGCTCAGCCACTCAGCTATCAGCAACCATGTACTGCAACTGCCATGTCTCGTTTTTTAATACCTGTTAACATCGGGGTGTAGAAATAGAGGGATGTTGTTGAGCTAACACTAGTGGCCTTTAACTCTCTTTGAATCCCTGCCCATGGAAACTATACTGACATTACATTTTGTTGTTACTCTCGTTGTTTTGGTTAGGGAGGAGTTATGCTGCGTCAGTATAGTTGGACCGGCTTAAATCTGGGCGGGGCACTCAGGAAATGCGCTATTGCCACATATTGAAACAAATGAGTTGAACTTTTG
>JACEEZ010018261.1:110000-117500 GCA_016584305.1 Chionoecetes opilio
CGGATCTTTGTCCTTCTGCACAGGTTTCCGACAATGCCAAAAACTCCCGCTGAGCGAGTCCATAACACCGTGGGCTATGCCAATCCGCCGTAAGACTTCTTGACGTGACCCGTCGTCCCTTATGGACCCGCGCTACCCAAAGGGATTAAAACTTTCCAAGATCTCAATGTCCTCCCACACGCATGAACAGACTGTACTGCTTCATCTAGTAAGTCTCCAAACACCTGGACCTTGGTCTTGAGCCAGGAGACCCTCAAGTCCCAAAGGCTTTGCCTCCTCGTGCAGCGCCTCGAGAGCCATCACCAGGACCTCCAGCGAATCAGCAAACATTACTGCATCATCGGGAAAACAAAATCAGTGATCTTGGTGTTGCCGACGGATGCTCCCAATCACTTTGATCTACAACCGTGTCCAAAACCCAGTCCATACAAGCGTTGAAAAGTGATGAGGCAAGGACGCACCCTTGCCTCACTCCTGTATTCACAGGGAAAAGCTGGGTCACCTCCCCACACTTCACAGCACTCTCAGGGCCTAAATACGACCAGTTTTTCAAACCAATAGTCCTTTCAGGAATCCCTCGAAGTCGCAGAAGGTCCCAAAGTGACTCACGATGCACTGAGTCAAATGCCTTCTTGAGATCAACATAGGCTGCAAGCATCGCCTGTCGAATAGTGGTTTTATAGTAAGGGTTTTATAGTAAGTTATATAATAGGGTATGATATATAGTAAGGGTTTTATGGTAAGTTGTATATAGTAGGGTACAATATAGTAAGGGTTTTATAGTAAGTTATATAATAGGGTATGATATATAGTAAGGGTTTTATAGTAAGTTATATAACAGGGTATGATATATAGTAAGGGTTTTATGGTAAGTTATATATAGTAGGGTACAATATAGTAAGGGTTTTATAGTAAGTTATATAATAGGGGTATTATAGTAAGTGATTTATAGTAATTTATATAGTAGGGGTTTTATAGTAGGTTATGTAGTGGTTTATATGTAATAGGGGTTTTATGGTATGTTACATAGTAGAGTATAATACATTAAGGGTTAATAGTAAGATATATAGTAAGGATTTTATAGTAAGGTATATCAATCAATCATTGGGGGCATACGCCATACCCTACTATATAAGGTATATAGTAGGGTATAATAGAAGGAGTTTTATGGAAAGTTATATTAGTTCATGGGCCAAAAACCGAAAAGTTCCCCCCCCTTAGGCACAATTTTAAATGATGTTTTTCCGTTAGATAGAACCATCAACTATCAGAATCTGCTTGTTTGCCTTGAAGTTGGTGGTGGGTGTGGCCGTTACCATGGTAACGAATCAAGAAATTTCAGAATTTTAGAAAATGTCATAGAGGGGTCTATATCTGTAATTTAACAACATGAAAACATATTGTAAGCATCTCATTGTATGTATTTTGAGCTCCTCGTTTGATTGCAATAAAAATTGGAGTAGTTTGAGGTCTCAATCATGTAAAAAAATTACCGTTGCTATTTTTTTTTCTTTTCTTTTTTTCTTTTTTTACATCTTGGCCTATAGCGCCTGTAGGCAGTGACTTCTAAGGTAGGCTTAGTAGTAGGATGGTAGGCTCTCTGGAGGTTCACTTGAGGACTGTGATGGTTGGCCCTTGCCCATGGTGGCGCAAGCAGGAATTTTTTGGTGACGCCTGTGATTAGAGTCTCATGCCACCCCCCTGTGTCCTCCGATGCACTCGCAATCGAAGGTAGAGTTAATGGGCAGGGCATGTGGGTGTTCTTAGGCCACTCGACGGTGCAGAATTATTTTGGTTTTCTTCGGGATCGAACTCGGGTCACCGAGAACGCCACTCGGAGACGCTTACCACTCTGCTACCGCCTCTCCCAAATGGAAATTTCTATGGAAACGGTATGTTAAAAAAAGTTGATTTATGTGAAATAATTTTTAACAAATCAATAAAATATATAAAACAAGTGTCTGAACAATCTTAAATGGAGTTGTTCTGTTACCTAGGACACTTAGCTATCATAATCTGCCTGTTTGCTATTGAATTGGTGGTGGGTGTGACTGCCATAAATTCATAAGTGAATTAACTTGAGGTACAAATAAACGTCGACTAAGATAAGTGAAAATTTCACTTTATGTTATTGTTGTCACTAAAGTTTACATAATTCATCATTTCAGATATTGCAGCCAAGGGAACAAATGTCATTTGGTGGAAGAGATGGCAGATGAAGCACCCTTGAAGTTGGTGGCCAAGAAAAGGAAGCTGAAAACCAAAAGAGATGTTGTCCTGGCGTGCATCATACATTGCTGTAACACAAAAGGGACTTCAAAAGTCACACCTCTAACATAGACAAGTTTTAGAAAGATCATAGATGCATGCAAAATTCTCAAGAAGCACGGATCAAATTTTGAGACATGGCCACATCATAAAGGATATTCCTGATGAATCTATCTATATCTCTAAGCATCTTAAGTATCTATCTGCTCACAATCTTCTATCTGATCGTCAGTACGGTTTCCGTAAAGGGCGATCTACTGACGATCTTCTACCGTAGATAACAGTGAAGTCGCCACCTGCAGTGAAGTCGCCAGGCGCCAAGTATTACGAATTATAACATCACTACTGATTTTTATGTGCCACTGAAGATGTTACACAGTAGTTTATATCATGGCTGTATAATCTACCCTGTTTCAGCGTTGTTTTATGCTTTGTATCTGCAAATATAACTGTTGCGCATTTTGCTTCTCACGTTTTTCTTCGCGCGATGACAGACAGTAAACATTAGCTTTTCGAGCGGCAGGACACAGACTTGCCACATCTTTCAAACTTGAATAGAATTTATTTTCACGTTGGCAGAGGAATTTTTATATATCCAAGCATCTTCCGCAGCTAATATATATAGAGACTTGTTTTACTTTACCTCTAATTTCCCTGAATTCCCCAGAGTGGCGACTCAACTGTTGGGTTAAAATACTAGCTGGCGACTTTACTGTAGTAGGTATAGTGAGGTCGCCACTCGGTTTTATTTTTGTAATTTGTTCATTTATAGCCCTAATATGACACAGAATAAGACACAAAATGACACAGACTCTCCAGATAGACCCTTCTAACTTTCCTGAAATCATGGATGTACAAATGTAAGTATTAACGCCACCACACGTCTGTAAATAACAAAGAAACGTTGAACTGGCGACTTCACTGTTATCTACGGTAGCTTTCCTAACTGAATCTTGGTCATCCACCTTTAGGGGTTTTGGTGAAACTTTTGCTGTTGCTCTTGACATATCAAAAGCTTTTGATAGAGTCTGGCACAAATCTTTAATTTCCAAACTACCCTCATTCGGTTTCTATCCTTCTCTCTGTACCTTCATTTTAAGTTTCCTTTCAAACCGTTCTATTGCAGCTACTGTAGACGGACATTGTTCTTCTCCTAAATCTATCAATAGTGGTGTTCCCCAGGGTTCTGTCCTATCACCCACTCTCTTTCTATTATTCATTAATGATCTTCTAAGTCTAACTCAAAGCCCTATCCACTCCTACGCTGATGATTCTACCCTGCATTTTTCAACGTCGTTTATTAGACGTCCAACTCAACAGGAACTAAGTGATTCACGGAGAGATGCCACCGAGCGCCTAACTTCTGATCTTTCTATTATTTCTGATTGGGGCAAAGCAAACCTTGTTTTGTTCAATGCCTCAAAAACCCAATTTCTTCACCTATCTACTCGACAAAACCTACCAGATAGCTATCCCCTCTTCTTCAATGACACTCAACTGTCTCCTTCTTCTACAATGAACATTCTAGGACTATCCTTTACTAAAAATCTGAACTGGAAATCTCATATCTCATCTCTTGCTAAAACAGCTTCTAAGAAGTTAGGTGTGCTGTGGCGTCTGCGTCCTTTTTTTTCTCCCCCCCAATTGCTTGCTCTCTACAGGGGCCTTATCCGCCCATGTATGGAGTATGTCTCACATGTTTGGGGAAGATCCACTCATACAGCTCTCCTAAACAGGGTTGAGTCAAAAGCTTTTTCGTCTCATCAACTCCTCTCCTCTGACTGACTGTCTTCAATTTTTAAATCACCGCCGCAATGTTGCTTCTCTTGCTCTCTTCTACCGTTATTTTCATGCTCACTGCTCTTCTGAACTTGCTAACTGCATGCCTCCCCCACTCCCGCGGCCTCACTGCACAAAACTTTCTACTCATTCCCATCCCTATTCTGTCCATCTTCCTAATGCAAGAGTTAATCAGCATCTTTACCCTTTCATCCCTTTCACTGGTAAACTCTGGAACTCTCTTCCTGTTTCTATTTTTCCACTTTCCTATGACTTAAATTTTTTCAAAAGAAGAGTAACAAGACACCTCCCGAACTAAATTGGCCTACCCAGCTGTTTTTATTTTATTCTTTTACTGTCTTCTTTATAGGGACTGGCAACTCAGCGGGCTTTGTGTTACCCATTTTTGTTTTGCCCTTGGACAGTTCCCTGTGATGTAAAAAAAAGAAAAAAAAGAAAAAAAGAAAAAAAAAAAAAAAAAAAAAAAAAAAAAAAAAAAAAAGAAAGAAAGAAAGAAAAGAAAAGAAAAGAATACCAGAACCATGTGCATGGATATATCACATATTATGTTATCAGAAGTTCACAAATGTTTCCAAACTATTGAAACGTGAGGCAACAAATGAAATGGTTTGTCAACCATCATTTGAAAAGGAGACGTGTGTCAGGTTATTCAAGTATACTGCTACCGAGTGATCAATGTCTGTTTTGCAACAAGGTAAGGAAAAAGAGAAAAGGGAAAGACGAAACCCTTACCAAGTGCGAAACATCATCAGCCAGTAATCTGATAAAGGAGAAAGCCCTAACCATCCCTGATTATGACATCCAAGCAAAGGTGAATGAGACTGATCTTGTAGCAAGAGAAGCATACTATCATCGCTCCTGTTATAGGCTGTTCACACACGAGGATGAGCGGAATTCAACACAAGTTCGTGGAGATGAAGATGCCAAGGACATAAACGTCGCCCATGCAGCATCATTTGAGTACATATCAGATTACATCAATGAGAGTATCATCAATAATTCCAATGTTGAGCGACTTGGCATGCTGAAGGAGAAATATTTGATCTTTATGCATGAAAAATATCCAGAACTACCCAACCGACAAGCTCAAGGACAAAATTCGAAGAACATTTGACGACAAAGTTATGTTCTGGCAACCAAATTACCGCGCTGAGCTCATCTATTCAACACATGTTCAGTCAGGTCAAGCAGTGGAAATTGCATTTCAGACTGCTGCATCAGAGAGCAGGCGTTTGGAAGAATCTGCCATGTTCTTGCGAAGAACCAGAATAGCTAAACATGAGAGGCTTATAATAGCCAACAGAGAGGTTTCTGATTTGTCATGGCCATCCCCGCCAGGCAATGAACTCAAAGAATGGGACTTTCCACCGGAGCACCTTTCCAATTTCCTTTCAGCACTTCTTGTTGGCAAGAGAATGGATGTACTGTCTGCTGATAACACACGTAGAGTATGTATGATCTATTGGCCGTGACATAATATATGCTGTGACAAAAGGCAAATGGAGGACGCCTAACCACATACTTCTTGGAATGTCGGTCTGACACTTGACAGGGAGAGCAGACATAGTGAGGCTACTGAACAGGTTTGGCCACTGTGTGTCATATTCAAGGTTACTAGAAATCCTTACTGCAATCCATATGGCCATCAAAGACCATGATAGTCCTATTCCACAGGCATCAAGACGCAAAGCAACGAAGTGCTACATTTCTGCTGGGACAACCTCGACCTCAATGAAGAAACTGCATCTGGCGCTGGAACGACACACTCAACCCATGGGCTTGTGATTAAAGAAACAGTCATCGGTCAGCCAAGTGATAAATCTGAGCACGTACTTGCCACTGCTAGAACAAAGAAGAGATCGGTGACAGAAGATGTTCTAGTTATGGAACCAAGTTATGCCAAGAAACATGCTGAACCCTGCCTCTGTAGTACAACTTTAGAGCCTTAACAAACAGCAGATTATATTTCTGATATCAATGAATGTGACATGATGTGGGTGTTGTGCAGAGCTCTACCAAAGGCACTTGAGCAAACAGTACCAAGTTGGGGAGGTTGGATCTCGCTTACTGGAGAGAGAAGTGACGACAGAAAAACAACTGTGGAATACTGTACATGCCTCCAGTAAATGTTCCTATCGCTGACAATGCGACCGTGATGCATGTGTTAAAGACCTCACAGGAAGCGTCTGCTGCTGTTGGACAGGCCTACACAATTATCACATTCAATCTCGCTGCTGCCAAGAAGGCCTACGAAATATTGTGGACATATCCAGATCGATTCCACAATGTCATTATTCGACTTGAAGCATTCCATATGGCATATACAATGTACATTCACAGGTTTCATAGGAAAGTACATGAAAGGAAGCGGATTTGAGGAAGTTGCAGTTCAATCTGCAGTGTGTGCAAGCTGGTCAATCGAAAAGGTCATGAATGCGAAACACTACAATCGGGCGAGGTACGTCATGTTGATAACATACATCGATGACATATGATGACAGATCATGTTATCATGCCCAAAGAACTGACGGACCTAGTTTTAGATCAGGACGAAGGTGACCAGGACGAGGATGACGATGATCCGGATACCGAGGTGTATAACATTCTGGAAGATGTAATTGACGATGAAGAGGTAGAGGCGGAGGATGATTTTATGTAGGCCGCGCTTGCTTTGCTATTAATTTGATTAGACCTATGTTTTTGTTTGGTGTGGTTTAGTTACAGATTTATTACATTTTTCCTCAATTTTTATTTTTTTATTCTATCGTTGCTATGGAAACGGTCATATTCTAGCATGACCGCAACCTTTACTGACTCAGATTTTTATTGCAATCAAACGGGAAGCTCAAAATACATTTAGTAAGATGCTTACTATTTGCTTTTATGGTGTTAAATTACAAATATGTGGTATTTTACAAAATTTCAATAATTTGTTGATCCGTTACCATGGTAACGGCCCTAGCGGCCACACCCACCACCAACATTATGGCAAACAGGCAGATTCTGATAGCTGAGGGTCCTAGCTAATAGAAAACCATCACTACAAATTGTGCCTAAGGGGGGGGAGGGGGGTCAACGGTAGCCCACAGACTATATAGTAGAGTATAATAGAGTAAGGGTTTTATAGTAAGTTATATAGTAAGGTATGGCTTTTATAGTAAGGGATATAGGAAGAGTATAACGATGCGTGACTTACCGTTGTTGAGCTGCTCGCCTAGAGGGATGAGGAGAGGCACCAGCACGTTGACCGCCATGCCCACGCCTGCAGGGGATAGCAGGGGGGGGGGGGGGCGGTCAGGGGGGGTTATGGACTGCATTATTGTTAGTAAAAGTAATGGTAATAGTAGTAGTAATAATGGTAGTGTTAACAGTAGTAGAAGCAGTAGTAATTGAGTAGTAGCATTAAGGGTAATGTTAACAGTAGTAGAAGTA
>JACEEZ010018261.1:120000-130000 GCA_016584305.1 Chionoecetes opilio
ACCAACAGACAGGCCTTCCAGTACTTCCTCCATCTCCGAGTTTGCCAGAAAATACAGGGAAATCCTAAGCATCAAGACCTCCCCAAATGAAACAGGGAGCTATCATCCCATTCTGGCAGATGGCTAGGATCAAGACCATGACCAAGTACAATGCAGCGCAGCATTTCATGACACTCACAAAAAGCACAGAGATCTAGAAGGAATAAAGTAGAACAGGTGACCCTGGAGGGAAAGGAGTGCCTTTTGTCCTGGAATAGATACCCCTGTTCACATGGGAAACTTCAGATACCATCCAGGAAATAGAGAGAAACCGACTGCTTCAAGGGAGAAGAAGGACAAGGACATCGGGTTCTCCCAGGATCAGAAGACAGAGAGAAAGGCCCACATGTCTGGTCATGACAAGATATTTGAGTCACGGTCCCAGCAGCAAGCAGAGAGGGCTGCAAGACTGCAGCAGAGGAGGAACAAGATATGAATTTGTCAAAAAAATTTCTACAATTTTTCAGCTGCCACACAGCGAAGGACTGCTGCTGATGTGTCAAACCTGGGCTGACCCAACCGACAGTGAAGGGAATGCGAGGACATGGATACAACAACCTCGTCCTGGATGTTCACATCACCAAGACACTGTGACTCTCACATTTCCCAGGAGGGTCATGGAGTGTGTTGACATCTGCAGTACCGCTGATCGTCTGGGATTGTCTGACAATAAAGTGACAGCCTTAGTCTTGCTACATTGAAGGCTGGTGGAGCTGACCTGGACAAGTTTTGTCATCTCAACCTCAACAACGAGGGCGGAAAAAGGATGCTGACAAGGTACCAAAATCAGCCAGGAGTACATGGCAGCATTTAGCGAGGGCCCCCCAAGTATGCTGCTCTCCCACTGGGATGGCAAGATGATGAGAGATGTTCCTGGGAAGTGATCCTGGACCACGTCAGGACTCTGGCTGTGCTTGTCTCAGGACCACCCGCATATCCTGAAGGCAAGCTACTGGGAGTAACCCGTGATAACAGCTCAACAGGAACGGCTCAGGCAGAGGCCCTCCATGGATTTGCTGGAGGCATGGGGGCTTACTGGAGTGATCACTGCCCTTGTGTTTGACACAACGGCCAGCAACAGTGGAGTACATCGGGGAGCTGCCAAGCTTCTGGAGCAACAGCTTGACAGGAAGGTGTTTTTACCTGGCCTGCAGACACCACATTCTAGAAGTGCTGGTTGGTGCTGTATGGGAGAATCTGTTTGGCAAGGTCAAGAGCCCGAGAATCCTTGGTTCAAGCACTTCAAGGACGTTTGGACAGATCTTACCACAGGAAAAAACCCTACAACCCTGTCCATCAGACAAAAATGGTTGAATAAAAAGAAGAAAGAGTGCAAGGAAATAATACAGGAAATCCTGAGGTCGGAGAAGCCTCTAGAGCTGACTACCGTGAGATGGGTGAGCTTACACTGATCGTCCTTGGGAGACACGCCTCCCCGCGGAATCCACTGGAGTCGTCCTGGAGCCATTCATCAGGCCAGGTGGGGCCAGAAACCTGTATTCTATGAAGATGTTCATGTTTGCTGAGCAGCTGGAGTACGAGAAGAAACTTTTGTGAAGCTGGAACGCCTCAACCTCTCCTAGGACTGTTCTATACACCCATGTGGATGTCATCTACACTTGCTGCAGATGCTCCTGCAAATGATCTGCAGTTCATGAAGAACATGATGAAGTTCAAGAGAACAGTCCAGAGATTGCTCAGGCAGTGCTAGAAAAAACTTGAAAACCACAAGTGGTACCTGACACAGGAGGTTGTGCCGTTCGCTCTCTTTCGGTAGCAGACTCAGTGACAAAGAGAAGCAGGACATTTCTGCCAAGCTGCACGCCCACTGAGAAGCCAGTATAGCTTCAGACGAGGGGAAAACCCATGTTCCCTCAGGTTACAGCCAAGACGACTCTGGCTTATCTAGTTGGTCCAGAGAGTCATCTTCTGCTTGACACCCTTGGCATTTAGTATGACTTGGCTTCTGCAACCTGTGGCGACATGGCCAAGGAGTGATGACTACAGCAAGGCCCTGGGAAATGTCACAATATAAAAGTAGTGAATTTACATTGCTGAGCGGGAGTCCAAGATGATGACCCGATTTCGCCAAAAAATCATTACCACAGATTCTCAGCAAAAACAGTACCTTCTTTAAACTGTGGAAAACAACCCTGAGCGATTGATAGCTTCAAGAAGCAAACTCTGAAAAAAAGACTGTGAAGTGTCCTTCTGACATAGACAATAGAGTTTTCTGCCACTTGAAAATAGTTTTTAGAGTCTTTGTCACACATTTTTTTATGTCAAGATTTTAATATTTTTTGAAATTTATATGAAATTTTCAGAAAATTTTGGGTTTTTTTCTGGGTATGATGTGTCTTTTTTTTTTGAATGTTTATTGGATTGTTTTTTTTAGAAATATATTAAAAATGCTTCAATTTTAGACCCCAATTTGTTGTTCTTCCAATTGTAAAAAAAGTCTCAGGTTTAAAAAAGTTTTGGGGGAAGGCAAAATTAGGCGCTTTTCTACTGTCGCGGGCTTAATATCTTTAGTCCAATGAGGCAAAAGGGTTTCCCGACATTGTAGCTCAAATGGTTGTAATTTCGGCTTTTCCAGGTCAAAAAGCATGGGAAACCTTGCAGGGGGGTATAAAAATAGGAAAAAATTGTTTTCTGAACAGGTCTAAATTATTCGTGTGTGTGTGTGTGTGTGTGTGTGTGTGTGTGTGTGTGTGTGTCTGTGTGTGTGTGTGTGTGTCTGTCTGTGTGTGTGTGTGTGTGTCTGTGTTTGTGTGCGCGTCTGTAGTTTGGACTAGCAGAGTTGTGAACTGCCGGTTGGCAGACTTTGGTGGAAGTCGGCAGGCCAACCCTAGGAAAGATGCCTAAAAAAAGTTTTGATGGCATTTTTTGTTCAAAGCAGGCAACCATGCTAGAAAGAATCACTATGGTGTAAGGTTTTAGAAACACCCGGTTGCCAAAATAGCATTTGACCTTTAAGGTCAAATTTGGAGGTCAAAGGTCAAATAAGGTCAAATTTTGTTTTCCATTCTTTTATCTTAAACTTTCAAATAATTTTAGGTCTGGCACGGAAAATTGAGGAAATAATGAGATATTTGGGTTTAAAATTCCATAATAATAGGTAAATAATAAGAATAATAATAATGTTATTTTCAACCGAAAGCATATAGGAAAAGAGAGCACACAACAACAACATAACATACAGACATGAGGGAGTGAACTTAATAAAGTAAATAAAATATAATATATACATGTGGGCAATATAGACACTGCTGTACAGTGTGATGAGAGGCGGCACCTCATCATCACATCTTCACTATTGCACAACTTGGTCCGAGAGGTCCCAGATATCGGAAGACACTTTGCATCTCTTTGGTCTTCGCAATGACGACTCTGAAGAAAATTTCTCAACTCGGAAAGATGGTCTTCCATCCAAAATGAAACAAGACTGGGATGCTGTATCCAAGCTTGAGGCCCAGTTTCGTCGATTCAATGTGTTCACAACATCCAATCAAGAAAACATATGCGCTGCTGTGACAAGGCTGAGATCACTCACTACGAACGACATTGCCACATAAGAGGTAACTGCAGACCTCCTCACTGCCAAAGACAGAGGGGAAGATGTCGTGTTACTGAATGTAAAGGAGAGATTAGTGGAGAAGACTGTACCTTTCTTCGATCGCCAGAAGTCAAAGACATCTGCAACGCTGTACAAAACATCTGTGCAAGATCGAAAGCAGAGGGTCACCAAGACAATCAAAGCGGACAGGCAACTGATACCGAGACTGTTCAATGCGTCACAAGCTGGGCGAGTAGTCAATCTTCACAAAGTACTGGAGCATTAACTGTTAGTTGTACCACTTAGTTTGGCAAACACAGATAAAAAGATAAGGAGTACCCAAAAGTCTGCCATGCTTCCCTTGCTAACGACTGATCTTGGTGTAGAGACAGTCAAAGGAACACCGGATACAACAGGAAAAACATGCATTATAATCGATGACCATGCATTGATTTCAGTCCTTACAGAAGCCACCAAAGTGTACGACCTTCGGTGACTATGCTAAAAACTTCGAGAAGACTGTGGTGAAGCAGTTCAGTGGCATGGTTTCCAGGACTGATGTTGTGTTTGACCAGTACAGGCCTTTATCTATCAAGTCAGCTACGAGGACTAAAAGAGCTGGGCAGATGAATAGACCAACACGAAAGGTGATCGACCGGGAAGATCTTCCACTTCCCTAATCGTGGATGAACTTCATCGCTTTCGATGAAAACAAGGAAGACCTTGCCATATTCCTAAGTGGCAAACTTGCCAAGCACAATGACAGAGAAGGAGATAGTTGTTGGTGGCAGCAAACCAGACGGATATTCGACAACACGGGGAGTCATCCCAACACTACAGGCAAACCACGAGGAGGCGGACACTAGGATCGTCCTCCATGCCCTTTGATGATGCTGTCTGATGATGATGAATGATGCCATTGATGCTGGATTTGAAAGCATAATCGTCAAGTGTCGTGACACAGACGTCCTCCTCTTGTTCATTCACTTTACCAGGGACAGACCGTGCCAAGTGTGGATGATGAGCGGCACCTCCAAGGAGCAGGAATACTTTCCAGTGCACGTCATCAACAAGAACCTTCCTCGAGTAGTAGTGGAGAATGTACTTGGCCTCCATGCCATAACTGGCTGGGATACTGTCTCGCTCTTTGCTGGACATGGGAAGAAATCATGCTGGATTGAATCATGCGGTTGTGATGCAGACGGATGCCTTAACATCGCAGGCAGTGGACATGGTCTGGATAAATAATATCTGCCAAAGGTATTAGGACACAGGGAAAATTATATGCAACCATCATAGAGGCTTCTTGATGAAGAAGGTATATTTTCAGGAAGAAGTGCCGTTAAAGGAACTTTACTTGTGTATGTCGATTTATATTGGAGTAATGAGCATTTTAAATCCTAATTTCCTTCACAATTACCTATTAATTTGCAACTTAAAACCCTTGTAAATCAATAAATCCTTAATATTTCTTGCCAAACCTTACATTACTTGGAAGTACACAATAAAAGAGGAAAAATGCAAAATTTGACCTTATATGACCTTTGACCTCCAAATTTGACCTTGTAGGTCAAATTATATTTTGGCAACCGGGTGTTTCTAAACCTTTATACCAGGGGTCCCCAGCCCGCAGAGTACCGCGGGCCGCATAGACAAGTCCGAGAGGGCCCGAGGGCCGCACCAATAAAAAACTCTGAATACCACATATACAGAAAAAAAAAATTCAAAGAATTTATTAATGAGACACCTGGTGACATTTCTCAGCACAAAGCTTATCAAAATCAGGGGTAATGGAACTAACACTCAGAAAAAGAACGTCGTCCAAGTGGTCATCTGTGAGCTGTGCACGGGTCTTCAATTTGTCAGTTTTTATCTGCTAAACAGCTGTTTTGACAAGTTTTGTTGATCCAAACATCGACGACACTTTCATCTCGTTCTGTACCATGGCCGGCAATTGACGTGTGCGAACTTGAGACTGCCAGAAGGTGAGGGGGGAGGATCCGTTG
This sequence comes from Chionoecetes opilio, assembly GCA_016584305.1. Taxonomy (NCBI): domain Eukaryota; kingdom Metazoa; phylum Arthropoda; class Malacostraca; order Decapoda; family Majidae; genus Chionoecetes; species Chionoecetes opilio. The sequence goes on from JACEEZ010018261.1 coordinate 125,602, forward strand.
AACTTTGAGCGCAGCTCGTCGGAACACTGGAGCTCAATGAGCTCGAGCTGGAGGTCAACGGGGGCACACTCTGGGTCTGCGTCGAAGGGTGCGCTGAACAGCTTCAGCTCTGGGGTGTAGCCGCGTACATCAGCAAAACGGCTGGCAAACTCTTTCCTCAAGTCCCCAACGACGTCCACGTATTTCTCGTGCTACGCTCTTAAAAAAAAAATGTTTCAACACACGTTTGGAATGATGGAGGGCCGCACCGATGACCAAAAGGAAATGATCTGGCGGGCCGCACGGAATGGCCTCGCAGGCCTCGTGTGGCCCGCGGGCCGCGGGTTGGGGACCACTGCTTTATAGTGATACTTTCTAGCACGGTTGCCAGCTTTGAACAAAAAATGGTATCAAAAGTTTTTTTAAGAGTCTTGGCCTACCGACTATAAGCAAAGTGATGGGTTATGGTGCCTAATGCATGCGTGCCGTCGTCATTGTTCACGGGGGAGTGAGGCGACCCTCTGGGTGAAGGAAGGCTGGTGCCCTCTCTCCCTCCCTCCCTCCCTCCCTCCCGTGTGTGTGGCGCCGAGGGTGTCCCCGCCGGTACTGCCATCAGCGTGAGGGTCGCTGTCTCCCGCCGACCCGTGAAGGGTGCAGGCGTGGCGGAAGGATCGATGTGGCAACGTATAAAGCAGCTTCAACATGGCAGGAGATAAAAGTGAACAAAATAATGATAGAATGCTAAGTCACTCCGACTCGATGATAAACAAATTTTAGCAATCATGGTCTATATAGAATGCCTTAGAAGAGCTGCATGAGCCACTCCTTGCCCTGAAGCTTCATGTGATTGCAGGATGACGAAAACCACAAATACACACCCCAACCCCACACACACACTAACACAACACACACACACAAAAACATACAACACACACACACACACCACAACACACACAACACACACATAACACACACCCCCACACCACACACACACACCACACACAACACTAACACACACCACACACATACACAACACACACACACACACACACACACACCACACAACAATTCTCGATGCTGAAAAGTGAAGGAGCAGCCAAGTTGAAAAACGCAACAACGGGGGATGGCAAGATAGGCTTGGCGAAGGATGCACCGATAGACCTTGATAGGAAACCCCAGAGACCGGGGAAAAAGGGGTTGTCTCCCCCAGACGGAAAAAAAACTAAAACTGGATCCCCTCATGTAAGACCAGAAAGGCCAGAAATGGGGCACAGCGGGGCACGCTGAATGATGTGAGTAGTGGTAAAAACAAAATATTATTTCTACAATATTAATGTATGGGATTAAAGGGGAAAAATTAATAAAAGGGAAATTTCACTGGAGAATGGGGAAAAGTATGATATTATCGTTGTGTGAAAACCAGGTGATGATGTGGATAGGATAATATAAATATTTGTAGGGGGAAAAAATTGGGGTTTTAAATTTTGTATACAAAAACGGGGACATGTTTTAAGTGGTTTAAGTCTGGTGGTTTATTATTGCAGTCAAGAAGGGGGACAGTAAATTACAGGGGAAAAGCCTGTCGCGAGGTCTGCCACACTGTATCAGGCAGGGGGATAAGGACCCTTTGGGTTGCAAAAACATCTGATTTTTTCTTTTTTAGTTCCCCCCAAAAAACCAAGGTATGGAAATGTTAAAAATTTCAAAAATAGAAATTTCTTGCTAGTTTTTCTGTTGCCTTTTTTTCTTAGTTGTGTGGTGTTTTTAATGCCCATACAGGTTTTTCCCGACTATTTTCCCCAAAAAAGGTTTCAGATGAGGAAAGAATATTTAACCGCCGATGCTTTTATTGATTGAAGGGTATAAAATGGGGACAGCACAAGTATTCACAGGATTTGTTTGGATAGAAGTACATATGGAAAAAATTATTAGAAATCTGTAAAAACAACCAGAATGTATATTAAATGGTAGGACGGGGGAAGTTATAGATTTGGGGAAGGGAAAAACAGCTGCTATTCCACTGGGGTTTGCATATCATAGGATCACGTATTTTTTTAGAGAATTTCAGAATTTCGGGGTTTTGGTTTTTGACCCCCTGTTATCAGATGTCCATGTGGTATACAGCTTCAACTTAGGGATTTCCAAGATGTGATGTGATGAACAATAAAAAATACACAAGTGCAAAAAATAGATAACAGAAGCCGGGGAAAATGGGGAAATTAAAAATTTGAGGAATACATTGCTAAAATAGATGTTGAAAAGTTAATGATATTTTTACGGAGGCACACGAAGTCGTAACAGACTAAACTCTAAGGTAACTGTTCTTATGACCCAGACTAGAGGGTTTCCATGTAGACGCAAAAAATTTATGTTAAAGCTAGAATGGGTGTAGTATTTGGGTTATGATGCTCGGGTTTTGGGAAAAGCAGAAAGGACTCCCCATAAGGTAGAAAAAATATAATGTTACAAAAATGATGCCCAATCTAAAAATATGATTATCAAAAGTAAAAAATCAAGAGGATTTAAAAAGAATAAAACAAAAGGGAAAGAGAAAATGTTGCAAAAAAAATGAAAGAAAATAAAAAAAAAAAGACCCAAGGGTTTTTTATGGCAGTTGTTAAAAGGGTTCAAAGAACAAGAATTACAGATACCTTTTTTAAAGTTTTTTATGACAATTTAAATTTTTACTTGATGAAGAGAAGATTACCCTAATTTCCCAAATGACATTAAAGGGGATAAGCTGATAAAAAACAGTATACGGGATGCCCCTAAAAACGAATCAGAAATTAAGAATGTTTTAAATAAATTTAAAAAATAATAAGGCGGGAGGAATTGATTGCATTGCAATGACTACATAAGGATTTGATTTTTTTATGTCCTCTATAGTAATATTTTTTAATAAGATATAGACACAGGACTTTGCCTGAGGAAGGTTAGTTGGCAGCATAGTTCCTATTTACAAAATAAGGGGATAAAAAGTGCTAAAAAACTATAGGGGAATTACTTTTTTAAATTGTATGGGGAAAGTTTTACTTTAATTGAATATAGGGGCTGACTGCTATTTTGATGAAAAAAACTTTATAAAAAGAAACTCAAACGGGTTTTGAAGGGCTATTTATGTAGACAGTATTTTTTGTGAAATGTATTTTTGATTTGTTAATTTGGGAAAAAAAATAAATTGTTTTTGTTGTTTATTGATTATAGAAAGGCTTTTTACATGGGTTTTGGAGAGAGGGTTTTGGTACAAACTTGTTAAAAATGGGATTCTGGTAAGGTTTATATTTGGTTAAGAATATGTATAATAATATCAAATCATGTGTTGTTTTTTAATAAGAAGTATCAGAATTTTTTGTAAGTCAAAAAGGGGTGAGGCAAGGGGGAAAAACTTTTTTTTTACATTTGCCCGTAATAAAAAGATCTTTGGGGGTAATTAATAGGTGAAAACTGTACACATTAAACTTTAATGAGAGGTTAGATCTTTTTTGGAATGTTGTACTCAGTATGTGTGACACTGTTATTATGGGGGAGATGGGAGGAGATAAACAATGCACTAAGGAATGGAAAATTTGTAACAGTGGAAATGGAAATTAAAAACTAGTAAAACCAAATAGGGTTTGGAAGGGGGGAAAACCCAGATGAAGGGGTATAACTTTTTAATTTGTAGTGAAAATGGGAAACTGTAGGAGAATATAAATACCCCTTTGGGGGTTATTTAAACAAGGGGATTTTGAAATGTCAACGGAATGCACGAATCAGCTACAAGAGTAGTACGCCTTATTGGGGAAAGGAGGAAATTTGATCTTCCTGAGATCTTCAAATGGGGTGTTTAGAGTACAGTATACCCCACTGTTTTGGGAGAGGTGTGGGGGCATTTCTGTAAATAGGGAGGTAGAAATTTTACATTTTGAGGTTTTTCAAACACATGCTTTTTGGCAGAGAAAACATGTAATGATATGTTTATGGGGGAATTGGGGGATATCCCATGGATATTGATGTAAAGTTAGAAGATAAATTTCTGGATTAGACTAATCCCGGGGGAAAACCCGAAATTTTTGGAAGGGAAAGGGAAGCTCTTTACCCCGTCCCCAGAATAAGGACAGCGACCCCTTTTTCCCGTCACGTCTGTGTCTCCTCCCCGCCTCAGAGACCCGGGGAGTCAGGCGGTTCGGAGGGGACGCAAAATTTCAGGGGACACGGTTTTGACAGTCCCAAGGGGTTAAACGCTCAGGTGAACCAGCCTTAAGAGGCGTCATAGCGGGGCACGCGGACCCCTGGTGGGACTGGGGCGCCAAGGGGTATTAGATTTGTAAGATGGGGTTAAAGGGGAACGGAATCAATAAGGCTGGAAATTCTTTCATTTTTCTGGGGTCGCTACACAAAGCCATCAGGTTTCTACATTTCACTACACTAATAGTAGATA
>JACEEZ010018261.1:132500-135000 GCA_016584305.1 Chionoecetes opilio
GTTCTGTTTCATATCTCACGACAATTGAAGGATCAGAGGTTGGCTACTGGGTCAAGTGTCCCGCCCGGGCTATACGGGTGCTCGAGGGTGTGCAGAGTGGGGATGAGTGGCTCGTGATGGGATAGGAGCACCATTTTGCCGGCTGATCCCCTCCCTCCCTTCCCTGTGAGTTTGTGAAGGTGGCGGTGTGTGTGTGTGTATGTGTGTGTGTGTAACGTTACTGTCTTACTTGGCTTTAAAGATGTGATGGTGATGGTGATGGTGATGGTAATGGTAATGGTGGTGATGGTGGTGATGGTGATGAAGATGTGTTAATTCAGCGTTTCTTAACCTTTTCCGACCTCAGCACCCCATGTACGTAGTTAGGTCTAGGAAGTCCAGCACCCTTAACTCTGGCTAACATCTGGTTACAGAGTCTACAGTTGCTTGATCATTTATTTTGTTCATTCCCCAAAAATAAAACCAAGGATGCCAATAATAGAGGCACAAACAATAGAGTGAAGATCATGGACAAACTGACTCAAGCATAAACAGCAGGGTAATTGAACATACATCATCAATGTGATTTTTGTTGGCTTAATGCGACTATTTTCTGAATTGGGGCTGTTTGGTCAGAGTCACCTCATGGTGGAGAGCCCCCATGAAGGGGGTTTCCGGGCAATTTTTTTGATCTGGAAAATGGTGGAGATCGAATGCCTTTTCACACGATAAGTGTTGGAAAGGGAATTATCATTCCGCGCGCCCTCGCCGTCCAGGGTACGCTACCAATGATCACCCAGAACCCAGACAATGGTAATGTACGGAATTTGTCTGAAAAACCCTGGTTCCCCGGGAAGATCAATAAGTCTCCTCAGTTTGTCAGCATCACTATGTCTCCAGGAAGGCTGCTAAAACCCGTTCGGGAAATGTATGAATTTGGGGGAAAGTACTTTGCCATGGTGGTTCAAGGTGCAGAGGTGGCAAAATATTTTCTAAAGCATGGGAGGGCTGTTTATTCCCCAATTTTTCGTCTGGATAGGAAAGTTCCCACATTCCCCCCTGGATTCGACGTTTTCCAGAGTGAGGTTTCTTAAAGGTTCTACCTTCTCTGCACAAACAAGATTGTTCGCCAGCGTGCCTTGCATGGACAAGTTGAGTTCTTTAAAAAGGCTGAAAAGTCTGCCAGATAGGAGAGAGAGGATGAACTTTTCGTGCTTAAAATTTTCAGCAAACTTTTCGATACTCTCGGGGGAATTTGCAATCCTTTTTATCCAAATAGGGTCAGGTTTTTCCACGGGGACCCCACTTCGATGGGGAAAAGAGAAGGATTTGATGTTAACTTTCAACTCCCCACAAGTATCTTGAACACTCTGTGGTTTAAAGGTGACCCCGGGAAAACCAACTTAAAAATAGACAGAAGAATTTTGAGATGGGGCGGCAGCGTCTTTGCAGTCAAAGCATCGATTGAAAACACAGTGTTTTCATGATGAAAAAACTTTTTACCCTTCCCTTTACAAACATAAAGCCAGACCTATTCCCTATCATGGTGGGGCAACATTGTGCAGCCCGGCCCCTACCTTCCCCCAAGGATCTGAGGGTTTCCCCAAGAATGGGCCCAAAAGATTTCGAAAATACATCCGTCCCTTTGTCGTCTTTTGCAATAATAATAATAAAAAAATTTTTTATCGACAAAAATATAAGCACTTTAATTAAAGGGGGGAAACATTGATAAATGATATAATACATGGGTAAACTTTCAGGGAAACCCGTGTACCCCATTTTCTGCACAAACAGCAGACCCAGCCCCCCTTTTTGTATAGGTAACTGATGTTTATAGTATGTATAGGTCCCACCTTGACGTACAGGATATACAAAATCAGTGACTCATGTGGAAACATCTTTGAATACATGGGCCCGGAGCTCTGCCTGACAGAGGTGAGGAGTTCGTAGAGAGCCCCCCCCTATCCTTTAAAAAAAAAACACGGAGTGTCGACGGATACACCCAGAATGTTCACCCTTTTCCTAGCGAAAGCCAGGGACGAGCGCACCACCGGGCAGCCCCAGAACCCTCCTAAGGATGCCCCATTTGTAACATATTTTAAAGGGGTTCAGAGTGACCACCTTGAACCGCGACCACAGCGAGTTGAGTTTATGGGTAGCAGGACCCCTGTAACTCCATTTTACCTTCTGCTACAGTAAAAAAAAATTTTCCCTCTGAAGCCTCGCAGAAGAGGAATTCATCTTAAGTTCACCACTTTACTTTCAGGATATACAAAAAACAGTTGACTCATGTTGGAAAAAACAGTTGATTTTTTCCAAATGGAGAGATGCGGATGGATTTTCCAAATTCCTGAACAATCTGGTCCAAGATGTCGCAATAATCTGCAGCTTTCATGAGATAATATGTTGAAAAAAGGCGTGTTTCATCCTCTTGGGGCCTTTGTTCCAAATTCTAGCATCCGAATGGGGCATGGTTAACCCGGTTTTTCGGAGCCGAATGCGAATCCTTTCCCCTGATGCA
>JACEEZ010018261.1:140000-172500 GCA_016584305.1 Chionoecetes opilio
TTTTAAAAAAAAACAACCCCCCCCACGCCAATGCTATGTGGAATAAAAAACACCCCCCGCCACGCCCCGCATGAATAAAAACAAACCCCCCCCCCCGCATGTATTGCTAAAAAACAACCCACCCCGCCACGCCACTGCTAGTGCAAAAAAAACCAAACCCCCCCCCCCCCCCACGCTAGGGGTAATAAAACCCACCCCGCCACGCCCCTGTTGGGCTAATAAAACCCCCCGCCCCGCCATGCTAGGGCCCCAAAAACAACCCCCCCGCCCCGCCACTGTGGCCAATAACAAAACCCCCCCGCCCCCATTGCTATTTCAAAACACACCCCCAGCCACACCCCCCCGAAGTGCTAATAAAAATACACCCCCCCCCACGCCATGTATTGAAAAAACCCCCCCCGCCACCACTGCTATGGTAATAACAAACACACCCGCCAGCCCCTGTATGCAATAACAACCCCCCCCGCCACGCCCTGCTATGTGCCAAAAAAAACCCACCCCCCCGGCACTGCTATGTGCAATAAAAACACCCCCCCGCACGCCACTGCTAGTCCCCAAAAACAACCCCCCGCCCCGCCCCTGCTAGTGTAATAACAACCACCCCGCCCGCCACTGCTAGTGCAATAACAAAAACCCCCCACGCTAGCAAATCAGAATAAAAACAAAACCCCCCCACGCCCCTGCAGTGCTAATAAAAACCCACCCCCCCGCCACTGCAAATTTCAAAACAACCCCCCCCGCCACGCACTGCTAGTGCTAAAACAACCAAACCCCCCCGCCACTGTATTCCAATAACAACAACCCCGCCACGCATGCTAGGGGCAAAAACAACCCCCCCCCGCCCGCCCCTGTATTTGCCAAAAAAAAAACCCCCCACGCCACTGTAGGGGCAATAACAACACCCCCCCCCCCCACTGCTTGGGGCAAAAACAAACCCCCCGCCACCCACTGCTATGCAATAACAAACAACCCCCCACGCCACTGCTAGTGCCCAATAACAACACCCCCCGCCCACGCATGCTATGTGCCAAAACATCACCCCCCGCCACGCCATGCAGGTGCAATAAAATCACACCCGCCACGATGCTATGTGTAATAACAACCACACCGCCCGCATGCTATGTGCTAATACAACGCCCCCCGCCAGCCACTGCATGTGCTAATAACCCCCCCCCCCCCCCCCCCCCCCCCCCCCCCCCCCCCGCCACACACTTATTGCAATAAAACCACCCGCACGCATGCTAGTGCTAATAACAACACCCCGCACGCCACTGCTATGTGCCAAAACAACACATCCCCGCCACGCAACGCTAGGTGCTAAAACAACACCCCCCCGCCACGCCAGCTATGTGTAACAGCCCCCCCCGCACGCATGTATTGCTAATAACAACCCACCCCGCCACGCATGCTATGTGGTAATAACAATACCCCCCGCCAGCCATGCTTGCCAATGACAACACCCCCGCACGCCACTGCTATGCTAATACAATCAACCCCGCCACGCATGTATGTGCTAATACAATACCCCGCCACTCCTGCTATTGCTAAAACAGCACACCCCCGCACGGCAAGCAGTGCTAATAAAACCACCCCGCCACGCCATGTAGTGAATAACAACTCACCCCGCCCGCCACTGCTATTGTATAACAACACCCCCCCGCCACGCACTGCTAGGTGCTAATAACAACACACCTACGCACCCACTGTATGTGCTATAAAATCACCCCGCCCGCACTGCTAGGTGCTAATAACACACCCCGCAGCCCGCATGTGCAATACAACCACCCCGCCACGCCACTGCTAGGCTAATAATAATCAGCCCCGCCACGCCACGCTATGTGTAATAACAACCCACCCCGCACGCCACTGCTCTGTGCTAATAACAACACCCCCGCCACGCACTGCTAGTGCAATAACAACCCACCCACGCACCCATGCTAGTGTAATAACACACCCCGCACCCATGCTAGTGTAATAACAGCACACCGCCCGCACGCTAGTGCAATAACAACCCACCCCGCAACGCCATGCTATGTTGTAATAACAATCACACCCCGCCACGCACGTATCTGCCAATAACAACACACCCGCCACGCACTGATATTGCTAAAACATCACACCCCCGCCAGCCACTGCTATGTGCTAATAAACTCACCCGCCACGCACTGCTATGTGCTAATAACAACCCACCCCGCACGCCACGCTAGGGCTAAAACAAACACCACGCCAGCACGCTATGTGCCAAACAATCACACCCCGCACGCCACGTAGGTGCTAATAACAACCCCCCGCACGCCACTGCTATGTGCCATAACAAACCCCGTCCGCATGCTAGGTCTATAACAACACACCCACGCCCGCCATGCTATGTGCAATAACAACACCCCCCGCCACGCATGCTATGTGCTAATAACAACCACCCACGCCACGCATGCTATGTGCCAATAACAAGACCCCCCTGCCACGACGTATGTGCTAATAACAACACCCTCGCCACGCCACTGCATGTGCAAAACAACCACCCCGCACGCACGCTAGGTGCTAATAAACAAACCCTCCCGCCACGCCATGCAGTAATACAATCACACCCCCGCCCGCCACTGCATGTGCTAAAACAATCACACTCCGCCACGCCATGCTATGTGCTAATAACAACCCACCCCGCCACGCCATGCTATGTGCTAAAACAATACACCCCACCATGCACTGCTATGGTAATAACACCACACCGCCACGCCATGCTGTGTAATAACAACACCTCCACGCCACTGTATGTGCCAATACAACCCACCCAGCACGCAAATGCTAGTGCTAAACAAACCCCCCGCCACGCCATGCTATGTGCTAATAACAGCACACCCCCGCCACGCCATGCTATGTGCTAATAACAACCCACCCCCGCCACGCCACTGCTATGTGGTAATAACAATCACCCCCCCCCGCCACGCCACTGCTATGTGCCAATGACAACACACCCCCGCCACGCCATGCTATGTGCTAAAACAATCACCCCCCGCACGCCACTGCTATGTGCTAATAACGACTCACCCCGCCACGCCACTGCTATGTGGTAATAACAACCCACCCACGCCACGCTACTGCTAGGTGCTAATAACAACACACCCACGCCACGCCACTGTTATGTGCCAATAACAATCACACCCTCGCCACGCCACTGCTAGGTGCAAATAACAACCCACCCCCGCCACGCCACTGCTATGTGCTAATAACACAACACCCCCGCCACGGCACAGCTATGTGCTAATAACAACCCACCCCCGCCACACCACGCTATGTGCTAATAACAACAGACCCCCGCCTCGCCACTGCTATGTGTTAATAACAACCCTCCACGCCACGCCAGCTATATGCCAATAACAACACCCCCCCGCCACGTTACTGCTATGTGCTAATAACAACTACCCCCGCCACGCCACTGCTATGTGCCAATAACAACCCACCCCGCCACGGCACTGCTAGGTGCTAATAACAACACCCTCCCGCCAAGCCACTGGTATGTGCTAATAACAATCACACCCCGCACGCCACTGCTATGTGCTAATAACAATCACACCCCGCCACGCCACTGCTATGTGCTAATAACAACCCACCCCCGCCACGCCACTGCTATGTGGTAATAACAATCACACCCCCGCCACGCCACTGCTATGTGCCAATAACAACCCACCCACGCCACGCCACTGCTATGTGCTAATAACAGCCCACCCCCGCAAGGCTCTGCTAGGTGCTAATAACAGCCCATCCTCGCCAAGCCACTGCTATCTGCCAATAACAACACCCCCCCGCCACGCCATGCTAAGTGCTAATAACAATCACACCCCCGCCACGCCACTGCTATGTGCTAATAACAACACCCCCCGCCACGCCATACTATGTGCTAATAACAACACCACCCCGCCACGGCACTGCTATGTGCTAATAACAACACCCCCCGCCACGCCACTGCTAGGTGCAAATAACACCCACCCCCGCTACGCCACTGCTATGTGCTAATAACAGCACAACCCCCGCCACGGCACAGCTATGTGCTAATAACAACCCACCCCCGCCACGCCAGTGCTATGTGCTAATAACAACAGGCCCCTGCCACGCCACTGCTAGGTGCTAATAATAACAACACCCCCCCGCCACGCCACTGCTATGTGCTAATAACAACACACCTCCGCCACCCACTGCTATGTGCCAATAACAACACCCCCCCGCCACGCCACTGCTATTGCTAATAATAACACCCCCCCGCCTCGCCACTGCTAGGTGCTAATAACAACGCCCCCCGCCACACCACTGCTATGTGCCAATAACAATCACAGCCCCGCCACGCCACTGCTATGTGCCAATAACAACACACCCCGCCACGCCACTGCTATGTGCCAATAACAATCACAACCCCCCCACGCCAGTGCAATGTTTCAATAACAACACACCGCCGCCACGCCACTGCTATGTGCCAATAACAACACCCCTCCGCCACGCCACTGCTAGGTGCTAATAACACAACACACCCCCGCCACGCCACTGCTAGGTGCTATTAACAACACACCTACGTAACGACATGCTATGTGCCAATAACAACACCCCCCGCCACGCCACTGCTATGTACCAATAACAACCCACCCCTCCCACGCCACTGCTTTGTGCTAATAACAATCACACCCCCACCACGCCACTGCTATGTGCTAATAACAATCACACCGCCGCCACGCCACTGCTATGTGCCAATAACAACACCCCCCCGCCACGCCACTGCTATGTGCTAATAACAATCACACCCCCGCCACGCTACTGCTATATGCTAATAACAATCACCCCCCGCCACGGCACTGCTATGTGCTAATAACAATCACACCGCCGCCACGCCACGGCTATTGCCAATAACAACACCCCCCCGCCACGCCACTGCTAGGTGCTAATAACAACCTACCCCCGCCACGCAACTGCTATGTGCTAATAACAACCCACCCCCGCCACGCCACTGCTATGTGCTAATAACAATCACCCCCCCGCCACGCCACTGCTATGTGCCATTAGCAACACCCCCCCGCCACGCCACAGCTATGTGCTGATAACAACACACCGCCGCCACGCCACTGCTATGTGCCAATAACAACCCACCCACGCACGCCACTGCTAGGTGCTAATAACAAACACCCCCGCCACGCACTGCTATGTGCTAATAACAATCACACCCACGCCACGCCACTGCTATGTGCTAATAACAACTCACCCCCGCCACGCCACTGCTATGTGCTAATAGCAACACACCCCGCCACGCCACTGCTAGGTGCTAATAACAACACACCCCCGCCATGCCACTGCTATGTGCTAATAACAATCACACCCCCGCCACGCCACTGCTAGGTGCTAATAACAACACCCCCTCGCCACGCCACTGCTATGTGCTAATAACAACCCACCCCCGCCACGCCACTGCTATGTGGTAATAATAATCACACCCGCCACGCCACTGCTATGTGGTATAAACAACCCCACCCCCCACGCCACTGCTCTGTGCTAATAACAGCACCCCCCGCCACGCCATGCTATGTGCCAATAACACCCCACCCACGCCACGCCACTGCTAGGTGCTAATAACAAACACCCCCACGCCACGCCACTGCTATGTGTTAATAAACACCCCCCCGCCACGCCACTGCTATGTGCCAATAACAACCCACCCACGCCACGCCACTGCTATGTGGTAATAACAATCACACCCCCGCCACGCCACTGCTATGTGCTAATAACAAATCACACCGCCGCCACGCCACTGCTATGTGCCAATAACAACACCCCCCGTAACGCCACTGCTATGTGCTAATAAACAATCACACCCCGCCACGCTACTGCTATGTGCTAATAACAATCACCCCCCGCCACGGCACTGCTATGTGCTAATAACAATCACACCGCCACCACGCCACGGCTATGTGCCAATAACAACAACCCCCGCCACGCCACTGCTAGGTGCTAATAACAACCTACCCCCGCCACGCCACTGCTATGTGCTAATAACAACCACCCTCGCCACGCCACTGCTATTGCTAATAACAACACCCCCCCGCCACGCCATGCTATGTGCCAATAACAACCCACCCACGCCACGCCACTGCTAGGTGCTAATAACAATCACACCAACCGCCACGCCACTGCTATGTGCCAATAAAACACCCCCCGCCACGCCACTGATATGTGCTAATAACAATCACACCCCCGCCACGCTACTGCTATGTGCTAATAACAATCACCCCCCGCCACGGCACTGCTATGTGCTAATAACAATCACACCGCCGCCACGCCACGGCTATGTGCCAATAACAACACCCCCCGCCACGCCACTGCTAGGTGCTAATAACAACCTACCCCCGCCACGCCACTGCTATGTGCTAATAACAACCCACCCCCGCCACGCCACTGCTATGTGCTAATAACAACACCCCCCGCCACGCCACTGCTATATGCCAATAACAACCCCCCACGCACGCCACTGCTAGGTGCTAATAACAACACACCCACGCCACGCCACTGCTATGTGCTAATAACAATCACACCCCCGCCACGCCACTGCTATGTGCTAATAACAACTCACCCCCGCCACGCAACTGCTATGTGCTAATAACAACACCCCCCCGCCACGCCACTGCTAGGTGCTAATAACAACACCCCCGCCACGCCACTGCTATGTGCTAATAACAACACCCCCCCGCCACGCCACTGCTATGTGCTAATAACAATCACACCCTCACCACGCCACTGCTATGTGCTAATAATAATCACACCCCGCGCACGCCACTGCTATGTGGTAATAACAACCCACCCCCGCCACGCCACTGCTCTGTGCTAATAACAACACCCCCCCGCCGCGCCACTGCTATGTGCCAATAACAACCACCCACGCCACGCCACTGCTAGGTGCTAATAACAACACACCCCCGCCACGCACTGCTATGTGTTAATAACAGCACACCCCCGCCACGCCACTGCTATGTGCTAATAACAACCACCCCCCCACGCCACTGCTATGTGGTAATAACAATCACACCCCGCCACGCCACTGCTATGTGCCAATAACAACACACCCCCGCCACGCCACTGCTATGTGCTAATAACAATCACACCCCCGCCACGCCACTGCTATGTGCTAATAACAACCCACCCCGCCACGCCACTGCTATGTGCTAATAACAACCCACCCACGCCACGCCACTGCTAGGTGCTAATAACAACACACCCACGCCACGCCACTGCTATGTGCCAATAACAATCACACCCCCGCCACGCCACTGCTAGGTGCTAATAACAACCCACCCCCGCCACGCCACTGCTATGTGCCAATAACAACACCCCCCCGCCACGCCACTGCTAGGTGCTAATAACAACACACCCACGCCACGCCACTGCTATGTGCCAATAACAACACACCCCCGCCACGCCACTGCTATGTGCTAATAACAACCCACCCACGCCACGCCACTGCTATGTGCCAATAACAACACCCCCCCGCCACGCCACTGCTATGTGCTAATAACAACACCCCCCGCCACGCCACTGCTATGTGCAAATAACAATCACACCCCCGCCACGGCACTGCTAGGTGCTAATAACAACCCACCATCGCCACGCCACTGCTATGTGCTAATAACAATCACACCCCCGCCACGCCACTGCTATGTGCTAATAACAATCACACCCCCGCCACGCCACTGCTATGTGCTAATAACAACACACCCCCGCCACGCCACTGCTATGTGCTAATAACAATCACATCCCCGCCACGCCACTGCTATGTGCTAATAACAACGTACCCCCGCCAGACCACTGCTATGTGCCAGTAAACACCCACCCCCGCCATGGCTCTGCTAGGTGCTAATAACAGCCCACCCCCGCCAATCCACTGCTATCTGCCAATAACAACACACCCCCGCCACGCCCCTGCTATGTGCTAATAACAATCACACCACCCCCCACGCCACTGCTATGTGCTAATAACAATCCACCCACGCCACTGCTATGTGCCAATAACAATCACACCCATTTGTTGGTGCATACCTTATTACTTGTGCTTACACAATTGTTTGTGTAAGAACTCTCTCGATGGCGCGGCGACCTTCTGGCAGGGATTCCGCTAAGCCCCCCGCTACCACGAGCTCCCCTCCTGGTGTGTGTGTGTGAGAGAGAGAGAGAGAGAGAGAGAGAGAGAGAGAGAGAGAGAGAGAGAGGAGAGAGAGAGAGAGAGAGAGAGAGAGAGAGAGAGAGAGAGAGAGAGAGAGAGAGAGAGAGAGAGAGAGAGAGAGAGAGAGAGGAGAGAGAGAGAGAGAGGAGAGAGAGGAGAGAGAGAGAGAAGAGAGAGAGGAGAGAGAGAGAGAGAGGAGAGAGAGAGAGAGAGAGAGAGAGGAGAGGAGAGAGAGAGAGAGAGAGAGAGAGAGAGAGAGAGAGAGAGAGAGAGAGAGAGAGAGAAATGGATATATACATGTACTAGATATAGCATAGGTACTTCTATCACCAATACTACTTCTACTACTACTACTAGTATGTACTCCTACAACGTACAGTGCTACTACTACTATCACTATTACTACTAATAATAATAACTACTACTACTAATAACTACTACTACTACTACTACTCCTAACTACTACTACTACTACAACTACTACTACTACTACTACTACTACTACAACTACTATTCTTAATAAAAAAAATTAAGATCCTTAAAGGATTCGATACTATCAATCAAGATAACCTATTCGAGTTCTTTCCTCAAGTGACAAGGAGAAACCGGGTTAAAACTGACAGGACAGCGTTTCTTCACAGATATACTGCCAATGCAATAATTGTTAACCTCGTGAGAGATATCCTGATAACACCTGTAATCATATTATCATACCCCGGAACAATTAATGTTAGCAATAGTTTTAGTTAACATGCTACATTCCTTTCATTCTTCACTCAGAAATATTCATATTCCTATCCTCTTTACATGCATAGTATTCGTTTCCTACTGTTTTCTGATCTCTTGCAGGTAGTTTGTTAAATGTTAGTTAATAGTATGTAGTTCAGCAGATACCCTTGTTATAATAAGTCAGAGGGTCTCCTGGTGTCTGTTTTTCCTATGTATTACTATGTATTCTGACTACTACTACTACTACTACTACTATTACTACTACTTTTACTACTACTACTACTACTTCAACTACTACTACTACTACTACTACTACTGCTACTCCTACTACTACTACTATTACAATTACTATTACTATTACTTTTACTACTACTTTTAGTACTACTAATACTACTACTACTACTACTACTACTACTATTTCAACTACTACTACTACTACTTCTACTACTACTATTACTACTATTACTACTACTACTACTACTACTACTACTATATCTACGATTACGACTACTGCTACTACTACTACTACTACTACTGCTGCTACTACTACTACTACTACTGCTACTACTACTACTGCTACTAATACTACTAATGATAATTCTACTACTACTACTACTAATCCTACTTTTACTACTACTACTTCAACTACTACTTCTACTGCTACTAAATTTTTTTTTTTTTTTTTTTACATCACAAAGGACTGTCCAAGGGCACACAAAAATGGGTAACACAAAGCCCGCTTAGTTGCCAGTCCCTATAAAGAAGACAGTAAGATAATAAAATTAAAAAGAGGGGTGAGCCATTTTAATTCGGGAGGTGTCTTGTTACTCTTCTTTTGAAAAGATTTAAGTCATAGGAAAGTGGAAAAATAGAAACAGGAAGAGAGTTCCAGAGTTTACCAGTGAAAAGGATGAAAGAGTAAAGATACTGATTAACTTTTGCATTAGGAAGATGGACAGAATAGGGATGAGAATGAGTAGAAAGTCTTGTGCAGCGAGGCCGCGGGAGGGGGGAGGCATGCAGTTAGCAAGTTCAGAAGAGCAGTGAGCATGAAAATAACGGTAGAAGAGAGCAAGAGAAGCAACTACTACTACTACTATTTAAACTACTACTACTTCTACTACAACTACTACTACTATTACTACAAGGGTCACCCAAATGAACCACCAGCTCGTGAAGGTCAGCTGGTCCCTTTCCGTGCAAGCATTCCATCGCCTCAATAACTTCAAGGGAATTGCCGATAGATTTCCCGATTGGATTATTCATCTCGGTGGTCAAGGCCGTAGTGTTGATTCCAAGACCTGAAGACACTTCCACCAACGCCCTTGCTAACGTCCGCGCCTCTTCCTCTGTCTTCATAAAGGCAGAATTCCCGAATTTAATATCCAGAACCAAGGATTTCATGCTGCCAGCCACCTTTTTGCTTAATATGGAGGCTGTAAAAGGTTATCAGTATTAGTCGTTATTATTTTGTTGAAAAGGGGCACGTTAAGGGTATTGTGTTAAAGTAATCGTCCAGACCCATTTTACTTTGCATGTGTATGTTGAATGTTCATTCAAAACACCTAATCCACAAGAAATAATTCATTTCCACGCCTTATTCCCGTAAAAACACGACTTTTGTAAAATTCGCGGGAAAAAAATCAGCCCCGTTCCAGCCGTGGCGCGTAACTTGCTGATGCCGTCAAGGGAGGGCGACAATCTGCATCACATAGCCTGCCTTCCCCCGGCGCCCAAACCTTTTTCTTATCCTGAAAGTATGGAGTAGTCCACAGGCAGTTTCAAGGCTGGAAAAAACTGAGATGGCTGTGTTATTTGTGGAGGGGAGAGCCCATCAACTGGTCTCATCCAACAGTGAAGTAGGTTGACAAGTATTATTATAAAAAATATATATTCTCATTAAATATCACATTAATATCAATCTTTCAATTTTCTTCTCTAATCCAGTGCCTTTTTGTTTATTAGGTTGAAGTACGTGAGCTACACACTTTGTACAGCAACCAGGAAGAGACTGATACGAGAGTGGTACTGTACCTCCATCATGCTGCTTCCCTTGGATATAAGAATGCTGTGCTCAGAACACCTGACTCAGATATGTTTGTGATTCTCCTCTACCATGCTCATGCTATCAAACTGACTGTATACGTGGACATAGGGTCAGGGAAACATCGACAACTACTCAACATCTCTGAGCTTGCAGAATTTCTGCGAGAGGCGTACTGTGCCACACTTCTTGGGTTCCATGTTTTCAGTGGAGAAGACTGCACCAGTGCCTTCAAAGGCAAGGGGAAGGTGGGGCCACTGAAAAACTGGAGAAGAACCCCAGGTTTCACAAGACCAGGCAACTTGGTGATGACTGGAACATCAATGCTCATGTGCTGAAGCAATTGGAACAGTTTACCTGCCTGATATATGGACAGAGTCACGAGTGTTCAGTAGACAATGTCCAAGCCAAGCTGTTGCGCAGGATGGTTGGGTAAGACAACACCCTCACTTTCAAGTCCAAAGTTGATTCAGCACGCCTTCCTCCCTGTCACTCTGCACTAAATTGACCGTGTGAACTATCGTGTTGCTTTGTACAAGCGAGCTCATGAATCCATTATAGAGAAGCCAAAGCCCTATGATGAGGGGCAGGGATGGACGAGGACTGATCAGGGAGCATTGGAACCAATATGGTCTTCAGGTCCTATCCTATCAACCTCACTGTTTGATCTCCTGGACACAAGTGATTGTGAAGAGGGAGCATGAAGAAGTAGATGAGGCTGTTTGACTTCGATAGTTTTTATTGAAAGTGAAGATGATAAAATCATGAATCTGACATTCTTTCAATTGAAAGTACAGTAAAAGAAAAACATTTTATGTTAAGATATTTGTATCAGTTTTGTTTTTTTTGTTTTTTGTTTGTTTGTTAGAGGATATACAATTCCTCAGAGCCATAGTGATCTACCGTTTGCAGCTTAGTGTTGGCCGAGCCCCCACCGCGGGAGGGGGTCACAAACCCCCGGCTAACACCCGGGAAACCCATTCACTGCTGGATGGACGGGCTCGGGGTTTTAAGAAAGACCACCCATCTGTCTTCGCTCCGCCCGGGGATGGGAACCCGGGACTTCTCGTTGTGAACCGGCGTGCTACGCTCGGTGTGTAGTATAGCTAGCTAGAGTGTATAATTAAATCAATAAAAGATGTTTTTTCTTATATTTGACTCCCAAAACATGTCTTGACCCCTACATTGTTTATTATTCTGCAATAACTAGCAGATATGTAGTGAAAACTGTGATTTTTTGGCAATGGCAGCAATATTATGCATATTAAATTGCTATAAATGCATTTGATTACGTTAAAACTAGTTTTATCATCTGTGGCCCTAAAAACATGGGTCTAGACACCTTGTTTGTTCACCTATCTGCACATTTAGCGAGTTATTGTGAAAATGATTTTTTCGGTAATGGCGGCACTAATTTGCATAAAAATCATACGTGGGACATCCGGATGCCCTGTTAACAAGGCTAATCATTTTCTACACATATTTTCCCACCCAGAAACACCAATTAGAAGTATATTTCCGGGGGGTGCACGATAACCCCCTTTTCAGACTAGACTAATTATAGTTACGTAATATTTGTAGTACTGTACATTTATATAACCTAATCTATTCTCTAACACCAGTTCCTTGTATCTTACTGAAAGGCTGGGTGGCCACTGCAAAGGAGTTTGTATTGGCTTCTGTTTATACATTCAATCCTCGATTTTACGGACCTCATCTGCTTCCGGACAAACGGACCAAACGATTAAAAAAGTCCGCTGCTAGAAAAATTTATCTGTTAGGCAACCACTTCGAACTCAGAATAGAAGCCCTCTGAGTCCTATACATAGTCCTGTAGCCTATACAGCTCTACATCGAGTTTACAGCAAATAAAACAGAAACTACAATTATTTTCATGTTTTTGTTTTGTAATGATACTGTCTAGGTTATACATATTTCAGTTCTCTTCAATACTCCACTCAATAGACACTTCAATTCACTTTTTAGACTGTTGAATACAGGGTCGAGACTCGAGTGTATATCAGTTGTACTCTCCCTCCTTCCTCTCCCTCAAGTATTTCAGCACACTAGCTGTCATCTGCTGCGGCCATCCCTTGGGGCAGGTCTTGGGAAGGGACGTCAGAAATAGATAGAATAATAATAAAAAGAGTGTAAGTGTATCCTTCAATGCCTTAAACCCAGCACAGTTTTCCCTTCTTTAGCGCTGTGGTCTGACATTTTACTCCAACACAACACTGTCTGATACACACATAACACGTACCTACTCTGATGGTAAATTCCCTCGTCAGAATATTCTGACGGTAGGCCTAACTTCAGAAACTGCTGTCGCTGCCATGTCAACACAGGCAGCCTCGCTATCTTGTATCCACCCATGAGTTGTGCAAGTTTGAGTGAGACTGACAACAACCATGGCTAACAAGAAATATTTAAAACCTATGAAATATGAGCAGGGGTGTTTCTTACTATATGCAAGCTATGCGGTTGCCTAGGGCCCCAGAACCCACCATGGGGTCACCAAGCTGCCATTAATTTTATTTTTTATTTATTTTTAGAATATAGTGTCTTTTCCTCTTAAAGTGCACCAGATTGATGCATCTAAATATCAAAGACGTGCCCCCAGACCACCTTTTAATCCCCCCACCATCGTTTTACAAAATAGGGCCCCCAAACAGCATTTCTCATAGGGCCCCGGAAGGCTAGAAACAGCACTGAAAATGAGACTTCCAGCTTTCTTATGCATGAAGATTGATATGTGGAGTGGAAACTTGAACCTCATCTCCAACACAACACCCTCATTCACCCTCTACAGTTTTTCCATTCTTCTATGACTGACCATTGTGTTTTACTAATTATTGTGGAATGTATTCATGCAGACCCTTTCTCCTGTTACCATAAGAAAATAAGAAATACGGAAGCGACAAGAGCTGTGAGACCAACACGGTACATGTTTCTGGTCAACGAAAATGGCAAACCCGAAGATCTCTAGTGTTCCACAGCTCAAATCACTCCCACCCACTTCGGATGCATTCGTGGAGTACGTCTATCGTGCCCATTACCAAACACTCGTTTGGAGGTCGTCTCTGTCAGATCAACCTCCTCCCTCCGCAGATCCTGTACAGTTAGGCTGGACGAACACAGATGGTTATCTGCTCCCCGGAATGCTATCTGAGGATGTGCATCTTTGTACCCATTTGAAGTGTTACAGATGATCAAGTGTGGATGTGCATCCAGTATCCCGTGTTCCAGTGGCAGATGTGTTGTGTGGTTGCTCAAATATCGTGTTTTTATGTTCTGCAAATGTCACGCGGGGCCAGATTGTAACAATGTAAATACCAGATTAGGGTCATCACAGGTTGCAATGAAAAAACCCGAAGTATTTCTCAGGACTTATCAGCATCTTATGAGTGTTTGGTGTTTCTTTGACAATTTGATGGTGTTCATTGTGTGAATGTGAATGTTTAATCAGCCGAGGGCTTTCTTAATGGAGTGTAAGCAGTTTGCAACGAAATTTGAAACCATTGTGGTATCTGTTTTAAGAGCTGTTATTGCTGTCCTGTGCTGGTGTTTTTCGATCGTGCAAAACTGTCATAAGCAAAACATGTTTTGTTTTTTCCTCTGGTTGTGGACTATCATGTATATACACATATTAACAGTATGAATGTGATCACCAGAAATCATGTACTCATTTATTATGTAATTTCCTGCAGTAATGTGATGATAGAAGATGCATAAATTACTTCCTTGACCCTGAAAACATTGGAATAGACACCAAGTTTGTTTCTCTAGCACCAATAATATAGAAGTTAAGCAATATTCTGTATATGCGATTTATGCGATTGGCGGCCATTTTCTTTTTGGCCTATAAAAAAATTCCTCAAGGGTGCCAAAGTGGCACCCGGCTGATTCTGGCTCAGGGCATGCCAGACTACCACAATCAACCATAACAGTTCACACATACCACAAAACACGCTTCCCCCTCATATCCACTGGCCTACTACATGAGACACACAACACCACATTACAGCTCCCTTGGTCCATACAGCACCACTACAGCGCTGTGGTGGTGCTGGAGGCTGCGTCAACCTTGCCCCTTCTCTGCTGCTTGCTGTGCTGTACCCTCCTCTGCTGTGAAGGCAGGGTTGGACAGGCCAGCTAGGGGGTGGCCTTGGTGGGGGTCTCGGAGTCCCGGTGTAGTGGGCTGCTAGGGGCATCACCCCTTCTTCACTCCTGCTGGATTACGGGGGGGCGAGCTGCGGCCTGTGTGTGGATAGTGTGGTGAACTGTGGTGACTTACTGACTGGAGTGACTGCTGGTGACTTATTATAGTAGTTGTTTACATACAAGATTTGAATCATGTACTATGTAGCTATTGTCTTGTCTTCTCCATGTTTACTTTTAACCAACTTAAGTGATTTTATTTCCTTTACTTCTCACTTTACTGTCAAAGAGGGAGATAGCTTCAGTAAAGAATTGTGAACTCGGGTTAATTCAGATGCCAGACCTACAAGTACCATCATTGTCACATTTACAGTTGTGGGGGTGGAAGATGGCGCCATGCACACTGTACGCCACCATTATATAGGTATAGAATAGCTAGATGATGACAGGGTAATGCAATCTTAACCCCATGAGGCCCACAACATAATTTCCATTGTAATTTGGGTACCATTAGACGATTTTAATTAGTATAAGCAATATTTAATAGATGTGACCTGTTTAGTATCCTTGTCCACTAACTAAGTTGGTATATTAAGTGACTTTTCGTAATTTTATGGTTCGACAACATACAATTTTATATAGCAAAGGCAAGATCTGGGCGTGAAGGGGATAACAGCATCCCTGTGTACTAGGGTGGTCCACCAAAAAAAATTCTACTTTTATTCCTCCACTAGGTTATTTTTTATCCATTACCCATAGGTTTTCAAGCCTATGAAATTGCATGGCGATAAAACTTAATTTAGGGTCGACCCATCATTTCGCTTTTTTATCATAGGGTTTAACCCGGAAAATATCACATACCCGAATTGGAGCACTTCCCGACATTACAGACCCAAATGGTGTTGATTTCTGAATTCTCCGGGTTAGTAACCCCATAGACACACTTTATCAACTAAAAACTGATATACAGCTGTCTGAATGCTGATTTTCATTATTTGGTTTTCATACCGTAAATTAGGGTAGGCCATACCCTGGTTAGGGTACTTCTAATAGAGATAGAACAAAATGGTTTGCACTTTTGAACTCAGAAGGGTCGATTTACACATAGAAATGCTTTCATATTTGATTTATTTACTAAAACCTGCAAAATATGACAGAAAATTTAAATTTCTCTATTTTCATATAGAAAAACGATTTTTTTGGCAATATTTTGTGAATTGTCAATAAATCAGTGTCGATGAAATCCCTTCTATGTGTAAATCGACCCTTCTGAGATAAAAAATGCGAACCATTTTGCTTTATCTCTACTAGAAGTACCCTAACCAGGGTATGGCCTACCCCTAAAATTTACTGTGAAAACCAAATAATGAAATTCAGCATTCAGACAGCTGTATATCAGTTTTTAGTTGATAAAATGTGGTCTATGGGGTTACCAACCCCGGAGAATTCAGAAATCAACACCATTTGGGTCTGTAATGTCGGGAAGTGCTCCAATTCGGGTATATGATATTTTCTGGGTTAAATCCTATGATAGAAAGCGAGATGATGGGACGACCTCTAAATATCATTGTATCGCGATGAAATTTTGCACACAAGGAGAAGAATGCAACACCAAAAAAAGCAGTGGTGTGGAGAAAGGACCAGTGCACTTTGAAATTTTATCCCTCTTCTTGGACCACCCTACTGTGTACTACAAGTCAGTCAGTAGCCGTGCCTTACCGGGTGAGAGCAGCAGTTTCTCCAGGCCCACGATGGGTGACTCCGCCATGAGGGACAGTACTACAGCACTCGCCAGGCTCAGCACCAGAGCACCCACCGTCAAGATCAGCTGCAACACACACACACACACACACACACATGTAAGAATAGGCATCATAAATATATAGAAGAATAATAGGATATTTGATGCCAAGAGAAGGGAATACTGCGCTTGTTCTAAATTTCAGCTGTATTTTATCATTATCATCATTGGGGGCATACGCCCGGGGGCGCGTCGCCTCGCCCACCCTACGACGCCACTTCTGGGGGTCACCACGCGCGAGTTCCCATGCAGGCTCCTTTCCCATACCAAGCAGCTCTCGACAAGAAACATCAACTTGCCCCAGCCACGAGCCTTGTGGGCGCCCCCTTGGCCTCCTCCACGCCGGATTGTCTCTTACAGATACAATCCGATGAGAAGGATCGGTTTTAGGGTAGCATGCCACATGCCCATATAGCCGAAGTTGGCGCTGACGGACTATGCAGGTAATAGGCCTCGATTCAGTCTCACGGTGCAATCGCTGATTTGACACGTAATCATCCCAGCGATACCCCATGATTCTGCGAAGACACTTATTACCAAAGGCATTGATTCGTCTCTTCAAGACACTATTAGTGTCCATGGGCTCACAACCATAGAGTAAGACAGGGATCACAAGCGACTTGAAGATCCGGATCTTTTGTCCTTCTGCACAGGTACCGACAAGCAAATACTCCCGCTGAGCGAGTCCATAACACCGTGGGCTATGCCAATCCGCCGTAAGACTTCTTGACGTGACCCGTCGTCATTATGGACTGCGCTACCAAGGTATGTAAAACTTTCCAAGATCTCAATGTCCTCGCCACACGCATGAACAGACTGTACTGCTTCATCTAGTAAGTCTCCTAACACCTGGACCTTGGTCTTGAGCCAGGAGACCTCAAGTCCCAAAGGCTTTGCCTCCTCGTGCAGCGCCTCGAGAGCCATCACCAGGACCTCCAGTGACTCAGCAAAGATTACTGCATCATCGGCAAAAACAAGATCAGTGAACTTGGTGTTGCCTACGGATGCTCCACAATCACTTTGATCTACAACCTTGTCCAATACCCAGTCCATACAAGCGTTGAAAAGTGATGGGGCAAGGACGCACCCTTGCCTCACTCCTGTATTCACAGGAAAGAAGCCAGATACACCTGCCCCACACTTCACAGCACTCTCAGTCCCAGAATACAGATCAGTTATCAAACCAATAGTCCTTGCAGTAATCCCTCGAAGTCGCAGAAAATCCCAGAGTGACTCACGATGCACTGAGTCAAACGCCTTCTTGAGATCAACATAGGCTGCAAGCATCCCCTGTCGAAACTTACGTCGGCGTTCCACCAGGACACGAAGCGCTAGGATACGGTCCGTTGTTGACTTACCAGGCATGAACCCAGACTGCTGAGGTCTCTGATGCTTCACCAGATGGCTGCGAATCCGTGTCAGCAATAGATGGGCAAGCACCTTGCCTGGTACGCTGAGCAGTGTAATACCGCGGTAATTGTTGCAGTCCTGACGGTCCCCTTTCCCTTTCCAGATAGGGACGACCAGCCCCCTTTTCCAGTCAGGAGAAATGGTACCTGATTGCCACACGGCAGTCAGGACAGCATGCAACCCGTGGATCATGGCCTCACCCCCAGCTTTGAGGAGCTCCGCACTGATATTACAAACAGCAGCTGCCTTTCCACCCCTCAACTTTGCTACAGCCTCTCTGACTTCGTCAAGAGAGGGTGCGCTTTCGTCAATGGGAGGATCGGCATCCACTGCCTGTAACCCAGTGGTGTGAAGCTGCTCAGTTGGAGGGTCCACCGTGAACAACTGCCCAAAGTACTCTGCCCAACGAGCCATCTGCCCATCCATGTCCTACACGAGGCGCCCATCTGCTGTTCGAATAGCACTCGCCTGAGAAGGAGACTTGGAACGGAGCTTCTTCAGGGCTCGGTAGGCGGGTCGGAGGTCATTAGCGTTCAAATGACCCTCGACATCCTCAGTGAGACTCCTGACATACCTCTCCTTGTCTCTCCCCAGGAGGGTTCTAGTCCGGCGTGACAGAGCCCTGTGCTGGTCCCGGTTCCCAGCCAGCCTGGCAGCGCGACTCTCCTCGATTTTCTCCAGCGTCTCCGTCGAGACAAAACCACGCCTTGACCTCGGGCGCTCCCCAATACACTCCTTGGCAGCCTGTAGAGTTTCACGTTTGGATGTATCCCACAGTTCTACAGGGTCCCCGAGAGCACCGAGCACATCAAATCGATTCGAGACTGCCACCGCATACTCATGAGCACATGTCAAGTCCTTCAGTTTCTCAAGATGAAACACAGTATGGTTACCTCTTGAGATTCTTCTGGACTTGACATGAAGCTTAAGTGTAGCAGCAACAAGTCTGTGATCTGTTCCAAAGAACTCAGCACTCCGGTAAACCCTGCAGTTCTGGAGGATACTCCAACGAGTGCTAACGAGGATGTGGTCGATCTCCTTAGCTACCCCTCCGGCATTACTATACCATGTCCAGCGGTGCAGCTCTGGTCTCTGATACCAAGAGCCTGCAATTCTCAACCTTCTGGACCTTGCAAAGTTCAGAAGCAGAGAACTGTTGGTGTTTATGGTACCGGAGCCATGGGGACCAACACATAACTCGTAGCCATCTCTCACAGTGCCAGTAGTAGCATTGAAGTCGCCCAAGACGATGAGTGTGTCCTGAGGAGGACACTGGTCTAATACAGAGTCGAGTTTGGCGTAGAACATCTCCTTCTCTTCAGTTTTACGCATCTCAGTAGGAGCGTACACTGCAACAAGAGACATGAAACCCAGAGTGTGTTTCATCCTCACCCGCATTATACGCTCATCAACGGGAGTAACCTCAACAACTGACGGCTGCAGTTTGCTGGAGATGCCTATAGCTACTCCCCGTACACGGTGACCATTGCTCATGCCGGACCAGTAGTAGGTGTAACCCCCACTGCTAGTCTCACCACTGCCAGGCCTCCTCGTCTCAGAGAGTCCCACTATATCCACCCTCAGCCTACTGAGCTCGCCCGATAGGAGAGGTAGTCGATGATTGTCTGAGAGGCTCAGAACGTTCCACGAGCCCACACGAAGAACCCTCCGCAGGTTGATCCCAGGAGTGATTCGACGGGCAGGCTCCACCTCTGCACCGCCCCGGCCACCCCCATAAGAAAAAGTTGGGCTAGGGGGACCTACCACTTGATTTAGAGTGCGGGATTCCCGAGGGCTTTGCCCCGCACTCGTCATAGGCAGACCCCTCCCCTGCGTCGGCATAGGAGGGGTCTGCATGGTCGGGCCCCCCGGCAAAACAGGGTCGGGGGCGCGATTACCGCGCCCCCGGCCTCTACCTCTTAACATGTTTGTGGCTAGTTTAGTTTTTACAAGGAGGGGTTGTAACCCCCCCCCAACCAATCTATGTCAGAGATTGGCTTACTGCTCACGTGGCCAGGGGCAGAACCCCTGTAGATTACCCCAGGCTGCCCACTATTTCACCCATAGCTGGATCACCCTATGGGAAGCACTATTTTATCATGTTATTAGTAAACTAGGCTCATTTAGCATGAGACCTTAACCCCTGAGGCCGAACGTACTTTCATTGTAATTCACTACTAAACTTTTATGACTAGAATTAGGTACCTTTTAGTAACCTGACCACTAGCTTTGGATATTATCACTCTCGTATGTATGCTAACAAGACGATTTTGCAAGGAGAGATCTGGGCTGAAGGTATGAGAATTTCTCATAGTATGAAAAAACCCCTCTACAATACAGTACACATGTAGGCACAAACATGACAACAGAGACAAAAGAAGTTATATAACAGGCACCATACAAGAGGTATTAAGGAAAGACATAGTATACACGAAATACAAGAGTGGTAGTATACAAGAATGTATAGTACTTACAGTGTTGGTATGGTAGAACAGAAGACGCCCGTGGGTGTTGTAGAAAGTAAGTCTGGAGGAAAGAGCGGCGACCATGTAGGTGGTGTAAGGTGAGGCGGCTGATGGCTGGCACCACACGGGTGATAGAGGAAGTCATACACCAAGACCATAAGGAGGAGTGAACAAGGGGTTATGTTGTCGTAGTAGTAGTAAGCATAATTAGTTTAAGTAGAGTTTTATGTTGACGCGACCTGGTAGAGTAAGAGTGTCAGTATAGTTTTAGATTCTATTCCAAGTTGACAAGCGAATCCACTTGGGTGGAGAACAGTATTGTTTTAATATATTAACTATTTAGTAGCAAGTCAGCAGAGTTTATGTTGACGACCTGTTCCTGGGGTTTCGTGGAGGAAGTTGGCTAGGTACTATGTCTATGGTACACGGTCTTGGGCTATTTTCTATATGTCCATGACATATTCCAGTCAGTCGCTCGAGTCTATCTTGACACCTTCCGTCTCTAATCTCTGTCTTCTCAGTCATTCTTCTTCTCTTCTCTCTCTCTCCTCTTCTTCTCTCCTCTCTCTCTCTCTCTCTCTCCTCTCTTCTCTCTCTCTCTCTCTCTCTCTCTCTCTCTCTCTCCTCTCTCTCTCTCTCTCCTCTCTCTCTCTCTCTCCTCTCTCTCTCTCTCTCTCTCTCTCTCTCTCTCTCTCTTCTCTCTCTCTCTCTCTCTCTCTCTCTCTCTTCTCTCTCTCTTCCTCTCTCTCTCTCTCTCTCTCTCTCTCCTCTCTCTTCCTCTCTATCCCATTAACTCTCTCTCTCTCTCTCTCTCTCTCTCTCTCCCTCTCTCTCTCTCTCTCTCTCTCTCTCTCTCTCTCTCTCTCTCTCTCTCTCTCTCTCTCTCGTCTCTCTCTCTCTCTCTCTCTTCTCTCTCCTTCTCTCTCTCTCCTCTCTCTCGCTCTCTCTCTTCTCTCTCTCTCTCCTCTCTCTCTCTCTCTCTCTCTCCTCTCTCTCTCTCTCTTCTCTCTCTCTCTCTCTCTTCTCTCTCTTCTCTCTCTCTTTGCACCTGTTAAATCAGCCAGGTAAAAACTCTCTCCCTCTCAATCAATCTCTCGCTCTCTCTACCCCCTTCTCTCACACACAACAGACCAAGTCACACCTACCTCCATAACCGTTGTGACAGGCAAACACAACCCAGCCCAGAGCAGCACCCCAGGCCAGGCGGTGACCCCCCCCATACGTGATTTGCGTCATCACCTCGTAGGGCGCTGGGTTCACAAATACGTTGTAGCTGTACATGCCAAACACAACCAGGAGGCCTGTGATGGCGGCGAGAATCCACCCCACTGCCACAACCAGCTGCAGGATTACAGGGGAAAGGATTACAGGGGCAGGGATAACAGGGGCAGGGATTACAGGGGCAGGGGTTACAGGGACAGGGATTACTGTAGCAGGGATTACAGGGGCAGGGATTACAGGGGCAGGGATTACAGGGGCAGGGGTTACAGGGACAGGGATTACAGTAGCAGGAATTACAGGGGCAGGGATTACAGGGGCAGGGGTTACAGGGGCAGGGATTACAGTTGCAGGGATTACAGGGGCAGGGGTTACAGGGACAGAGATTACAGTAACAGGGATTACAAGGGCAGGGATAACAGGGGCAGGGATTACAGGGGCAAGGGTTACAGGAACAGGGATTACAGTAGCAGGGATTACAGGGGCAGGGATTACAGGGGCAGGGGTTACAGGGGCAGAGGTTACAGAGGCAGGGGTTACAGGGGCAGGGATTACAGGGGCAGGGATTACAGGGACAAAGATTACAGGGGCAGAAGTTACAGGGACAGGGATTACAGGGGCAGTGATTACAGGGGCAAGGATTACAAGGGCAGGGGTAACAGGGACAGGGATTACAGGGGCAGGGATTACAGAGGCAGGGATTACAGGTGCAGGGGTTAAAGGGGCAAGGATTACAGGGGCAGGGATTACAGGGGCAGAGATTACAGGGACAGGGGTTACAGGGGCAGGGATTACAGGGGCAGGGACTACAGGGACAGGGGTTACAGGGACAGGGATTACAGTGGCATGGGTTACAGGGGCAGGGATTACAGGGGCAGGGTTTACAGGGGCAGGGGTTACAGGGGCAGATATTACAGGGACAGGGATTACAGGGGCAGGGGTTACAGGGACAGGGATTACAGGGGCAGGGATTACAGGGACAGGGCTTACAGGGGCAGGGGTTACAGGGACAGGGGTTACAGGGGCAGGGATTACAGGGGCAGGGATTACAGGGGCAGGGATTACAGGGACAGGGATTACAGGGGCAAGGATTACAAGGGCAGGGATTACAGGGACAGGGATTACAGGGGTAGGGGTTACAGGGACAGGGATTACAGGGGCAGGGATTACAGGGGCAGGGCCTACAGGGGCAGGGGTTACAGGGACAGGGGTTACAGTGGCAGGGATTACAGGGGCAGGGATTACAGGGGCAGGGATTACAGGGACAGGGGTTACAGGGGCAAGGATTACAGGGGCAGGGATTACAGGGACAAGGGTTACAGGGGCAGGGATTACTGGGACAGGGATTACAGGGGCAGGGTTTACAGGCAGATTCTCATAAACAAAAATATGGATTGGTGGGAAAATACTTTGCTGTGTTAATATTGCGGAAATTATTAAGCCATAAAAAGATTTAGAATGCTGGAGACATATTGCAAATCGAGCACAGACCCAAAGACAGCTGTCATCCAAACATCACAACTCTTGCATCGTGCTCAGTGCGGACACTGGAGCATTTGGGAGAGCTGGAGTCAATAGGGAGTTTTAAAAGGAGGATAGACAATTTCATGCATGGGGATGAAAGGTGGATGTAGGTAGTATTAAGTAACAGGAATTACCACATGTAGGTCTCACGGCCTCTTGTAGCTTCCTTATTTTCTTATGTTCTTCTTATGTTCTTATACAGTATTTGAAATAGTTAGCCTCACCCGTGCCACTACTAGAAATGCCTTTAGTTCTTGCTGTGTATAACTATCATCCTCACCCCAACACTGATACCACCACCACCACAAACACACATTCACTCATGAGAACATAAGAAAAGAAGAAAGTTACAAGAGGCAGAGGTACCTACACGAGGTAGTTCCTGTTACTTAATACTACCTACATCCACCTTTCATCCCCATCCATGAAGCTGTCTAGCCTCCATTTAACCCCATGAGACCCATAACGTAATTTCCATTGTAATTTGACAAACATTAGACAATTTTTAGTGAACATAAACAATATTTTATAGATATGACCTGATTAGTATCCTTGTAAACTAACTAAGTTGGTAAATTAAGTTACTGTTTGTAATTTTATGGTTCGACAACATACAATTTTGTATAGCAAAGAAAAGATCTGGGCCTCATGTGGTTAAAACTCCCTATTGACTGCACTAACTACCTGAAATTCATACTCACTGGTCATTCATACTTCATAAACTCAACTACTCACCGGGCTCATCTTGCATCTGGTGTTGCCTTGGCGGAAGAAGACGTAGCCCAGCCAGATGCCGGCCACCCAGGGGCTGGCGCGTGTCCAGGGCGGCAGGTACACCTTGTTAAAGTATTCATTTGGTCTGAGGGGATAATAAAAGCATGCGTTACAACAGTGAGATCTGAGGACACATGGCTATAGTGATATCCAGGAAACATAAGGAGATAAATATAGGAGAAATAAAGGAGATACATAAAGGAGATATAATAAATAAAGGAGATATAATAGATAAAGGAGATATAATAAATAAAGGAGATATAATAAATGAGGGATATATAATGAAGGAGAGGTAGGAAAAGTTCTTATGGCTAGTAATCAGGGTAGAACAAGAAGTAGCGCATTCAAACAGGTAAAACGTTGATTTAAAAAAGAAATAGGGAGAAACTGGTTCACAAATAGG
Source organism: Chionoecetes opilio (assembly GCA_016584305.1). Classification (NCBI taxonomy): domain Eukaryota; kingdom Metazoa; phylum Arthropoda; class Malacostraca; order Decapoda; family Majidae; genus Chionoecetes; species Chionoecetes opilio. The sequence goes on from JACEEZ010018261.1 coordinate 164,718, forward strand.
GTGGTAAATTATTGGAATGGACTCAGTCATGAGGTGGTTAGTGCGGGGTCAATAGGGAGCTTTAAAATAAGGCTAGACAATTTCATGGATTGGGATGAAAGGTGGATCTAGGTACTGTTAAGTAACAGGAACTACCACGTGTAGGTCTCACGGCCTCTTGTAGCTTCCTTATTTTCTTATGTTCTAAAATAAAAAAATTGTGCGTTTTACGAAGTAACCAAACATATGTTTGGATCGAGGATCGAGGATCATGCCCTCTCTGGCCTAGATCCTCGGAAGGCTTACGGTCCTGACGGAGTCCCTCCTATTGTTCTCAAAAACTGTGCTTCTGTGCTTGCACCTTGCCTGGTCAAACTTTTCCGTCTTTGTCTATTTACTTCCACTTTTCCTTCTTGCTGGAAGTTTGCTCACATCCAACCTGTTCCTAAGAAGGGTGACCGTTCTAATCCTTCAAACTACCGTCCTATAGCTTTGACTTCCTGCCTTTCTAAAGTTTTTGAATCTATACTTAATAAGAAGATTCTTAAGCATCTATCAGCTCACAATCTTCTATCTGATCGTCAGTGGGGTTTCCGTAAAGGGCGATCTACTGGCGATCTTCTAGCTTTCCTAACTGAATCTTGGTCATCCTCCGTTAGGGGTTTCGGTGAAACTTTTGCTGTTGCCCTTGACATATCAAGAACTTTTGATAGAGTCTGGCACAAATCTTTAATTTCCAAACTACCCTCATTCGGTTTCTATCCTTCTCTCTGTACCTTCATTTTAAGTTTCCTTTCAAACCGTTCTATTGCAGCTACTGTAGACGGACATTGTTCTTCTCCTAAATCTATCAATAGTGGTGTTCCCCCGGGTTCTGTCCTATCACCCACTCTCTTTCTATTATTCATTAATGATCTTCTAAGTCTAACTCAAAGCCCTATCCACTCCTACGCTGATGATTCTACCCTGCATTTTTCAACGTCGTTTATTAGACGTCCAACTCAACAGGAACTAAGTGATTCACGGAGAGATGCCACCGAGCGCCTAACTTCTGATCTTTCTATTATTTCTGATTGGGGCAAAGCAAACCTTGTTTTGTTCAATGCCTCAAAAACCCAGTTTCTTCACCTATCTACTCGACAAAACCAGCCAGATAACTATCCCCTCTTCTTCAATGACACTCAACTGTCTCCTTCTTCTACAATGAACATTTTAGGACTATCCTTTACTAAAAATCTGAACTGGAAATCTCACATCTCATCTCTTGCTAAAACAGCTTCTAAGAAGTTAGGTGTGCTGTGGCGTCTGCGTCCTTTTTTTTCTCCCTCCCAATTGCTTGCTCTCTACAGGGGCCTTATCCGCCCATGTATGGAGTATGTCTCACATGTTTGGGGAGGATCCACTCATACAGCTCTCCTAAACAGGGTTGAGTCAAACACTTTTCGTCTCATCAACTCCTCTCCTCTGACTGACTGTCTTCAATCTGTAAATCACCGCCGCAATGTTGCTTCTCTTGCTCTCTTCTATCGTTATTTTCATGCGCACTGCTCTTCTGAACTTGCTAACTGCATGCCTCCCCCACTCCCGCGGCCTCGCTGCACAAGACTTTCTACTCATTCTCATCCCTATTCTGTCCATCTTCCTAATGCAAGAGTTAATCAGTATCTTTACTCTTTCATCCCTTTCACTGGTAAACTCTGGAACTTTCTTCCTGTTTCTATTTTTCCACTTTCCTATGACTTAAATCTTTTCAAAAGAAGAGTAACAAGACACCTCCCGAACTAAATTGGTCTAGCCCTCTGTTTTTATTTTATTCTCTTACTGTCTTCTTTATAGGGACTGGCAACTAAGCGGGCTTTGTGTTACCCATTTTTGTTTTGCCCTTGGCCAGTTCTTTGTGATGTAAAAAAAAAAAAAAAAAAAAAAAAAAATTTAAGGTATTTTTGCAAACTTTCCAGGATTTTGGTTTCATTGCAAAATGACCGGGAACTCTACAAAATTACCGATTTCGCTTTTCTCTCTCTACAAATCCTCGTTGTACTCACTCAGCGCCCATGAGTGAGGTCGGGGGCAGGTCGTTCTTGTAGATGATGGCGGCGGGAATGACGACCGAGGCGGCCGTGACCACCACCAGCCACGCCTTGCCTGCGTAGTAACAAGAACTCATGTCGTAAGAAGAACGTAAGAAAAAATATTATTATTGTTAACCCCCCCACCAAGGAAGACATGGAGGCTGTGTGTTGAGGGGGATCTGGCAGCATTGGGCATTGAAGAGGTTGGGGCAATGAATAGAGATAATTGGAAGCGTATCATCGGCCGTCTAACCTCATAAGACACTATGGGAAAACACACTTACCCAAGCCCTTGAAGAAGTAGAGGGGCAGGATGATGAGGGGAGCCACCAGGTACATCTGCATGTCTGCCGCAATGTACCAAGTCTGGCCCAGGAAACTGTTAAACGCAAAAGGAAAATGACGTTTTTAGTAAAATAATAAATCAGAACCCTTTGGGTAAAAAAAATGCACTGATAGAAAAAATTTTTCTAAAACCACACACACACAACACCCGCACACACACACACACAAAACACCCCACACACAACACATCACACACACCCCAACCACCACACACACACCCACCACCCACACAACACACACAAAAACACACCCCACAACCGGGGGGACCCACAAACCAGAATCACACACACGTATTATTGATTTTGGGGAATACCGGGACATGAAATTTTTAGATGCCAGAAGTTTTCATTTTTTTAAAAAAATAATTAAAAAACCCATTGAGCCCAAAAAAACGGGACCCCACGATTTAATCTTTTTTCCGTAAAACCATACCTACATACCAAAATCCCAAACCCCATAAAAACCTTTGCTCAAAAAAAACCCAACCCAAAAAAAGGGGCCTTACATCACCCCATCCAAAAACACCCACTTTCCACACACAAAAAGAACTCACCTAGAACAAACCAGAAAAAACCCAACCCCAAAATTTTACCCCCCAACACCCACCCCCCACACCCCAAATACAATTAACCCGGGGCCATCCCCCCCCCCTACTAAACCACCCCTTTCCCCCTCTCCCCAAAACCCACACACCCCCAAACACACACAGCCTTACCGACCCGCCCGTCCGTGGGGAATTGTTGAAAAAAGGGACATCCTTCCCCAGTTTTTCCGGCACAGGGGGTTTTGCCAGAACGCTTTTAAAACGTAGGGCAAATTGCCGGATCGTTAAAGCGCATCCCCCGTCGCCGCAAAGCCACACATGATGCCGAGGGGAGGGGGGAGGGCTGGGGGGGGGACAGAGTGTAAAATTTTTTATTTACTTATAAACATAAAAAAAAAACATTAAAAACATAGGAAGCTAAAAGGGGGGCCGCGAGACCCTAAAAACGGGTAGTTCCTGTTACAACTTTACCTACATCCCCCTTTTTCATCCCACCGGGAATTTTTTCCAGACCCCTTTTTAAAGACCCAATAACCCCCGCTTTGCCACCTGACGACGAGTTCTTTTGCAATCATTCACCATTCACTTTCCCAAATCACTTTCCCCACAATCATATACCAAATTTAGTTACTTTCCAAAACCTGTTTTCAGTACATTAAGTTTTTTTAAATCGAAATTTTAAACCCCTTTCCAACGCCCAGACTTTCCAAATTGCGGGGAGTAGGAAAATCAACACTCCCGGGGGGGCCAGGGGTGAAATACCCCCGGGGGGGGTACTTACGGGAGTTGGGGGGGTGCTGCATACTTATCATTGATATCCCCCGTGTCCTCTCTTTCCATACCCCTTAGTGTCCAGATACCAAAAGGAGTACTAAAAGCCCGAAACTCTAAAGACAATTTTCTTTACTACTCCATAAAACTACTTTCCTTAAAATCCCTATACTATCTTCACTCAAAATTTTAAATTTTTCCCATTAATCCCCCTGCCTCGGCCCCAAACGGGGGGGGGACCAAAAATATCCCCGGTCGGCAGTCTTAAGGGTGTCGCCCCCCGAGGTGCCCTTGAAAACTTCTTCAAAACCTTCTCTCCTTAAACTTCTGAAAACATTCGCGGCCTTTAAAGATCAAAAACTTTCTCTTTTGCCCGAACACCTTTCTCGCCTCCTCTAAACCTCACTTTTTTTCCTCACCAAAACCGGGGTTGTCTGTGAGCACTGACACAAACCTTTTTTTTTGTCTCCTCTTACTGTCTCTTTTAAAAAATTTTTAAATCCAAAGCTGGCGGGTTTGGCGTTTTGTGGGGCAATGACATCCTTGCAAATCGTCCCCAAACCCCCTTTAAAATTTTCCCCCCCCCCCCTAAATTTTTCAAACCATCTTACTTCGACTTCAATGTCACTCTCTTCTAAATTTTTTCTGTTTTTGAAATATCTCTCACCGAACTCCTCTGACTAGGGAAAAATTTTGGGGGGGAACTTTTTAAACATCAAAAGTGGAGAAACCTCTAAATCTCATTTCCTTTAGTTTAAATTTCCTTTCTTGGGGACTTAAAATTTTCCCCACCCACTTTGGCTATCATCTTCTTTAAATGACCCCCCTGGTGAACAAGCCTACAACTTTTCTATCCTCCAAGACCTAAACACGGGGTGCAGCACCCTCCCAAACCCCCTGACCCCCTTTGGGAGAAAACCCCCCAACACCCTTGATTTTTTTCCTAATACTAACCCTTCTGCTTACCGGTGAACTATTCTCCCCCCTTTGGGTTTCCCCCCGATCACAATTCTTTTTTCCCTTGTAACCTGCCCTATTTTCCTCCGGTCCCGGGTAAATGGGGACCCACCAAAAGGCGGGGGGTGCTTCGGGCCTTCAACCCAGCAAAGTGGGAAACCAAAAAAAGCAGTACTACTCTGATTTTCCTTTGGAATAAAATTACGGTTTTCCATGTCAAGCCCATTTCTTTTGCAGAGCGCATAACGAGGTCAAAAACCCTCTTGGCATGGGGGGCGTACATTCCCCTACTTTTCTCTAATCCTAAAAGCCCGTAAACCTTGGTTTAACTCTGCTTGTTCTCTGCGGGTCCGAGATAGAGGGGTGGCTCCCCAAACGGTGGGGAAAAGCATCTATTTCCTAAAACTAAATGCCCTATATATTTCGGGTCCTATCATCCCAAAATTTCTTTACTTCAGCTTCCCAAAAAACTCTTTCATTAAATTTGGGGGGAAAATGTCAAAATCTTTCTGAATCAAATTCCTCTCGTGACTTCTGGCATCTAGCAATAAAATCTCTAAAAATTTTTCCCTTCTGCATTTTTCCCTCCTATGCTTCACCCAGATGGCTCCACAGCTGTTATCAAACTTCAAAAGCTGAACTTTTTCGCTCAAATTTTTGCAAAAAAAATTCCACTCTGGCTAAATGAAGGGCTTTTTTCCCCCTTCCCTCCTCCACCCTCTGACTTTATTTCCCTTTCATTAAGATCCTTCAAATTAGTTTTCCCTTTTTGTTTTTGGGCTGGGGCCTAGATCCCCTGAAGGCTTCGGCCCCTGACGGAGCCCCCTCCTATTTTTTCCTAAAAAACTGTGTTTTTCTGTGCTTTACCTTCCCGGGTCAAATTTTTCCCGGGCTGTTTTTTCTCTATTTCCCCCAACCTTTTCCCCTTTTTGGGCGGGAAATTTTTGCTCACACCCCAACCTTTTCCCCTAAAAAGGGGGGTGCCGGGTTCAAATCCTTAAAAACTCCCGCCCCTATAGTTTTTTGACTTCCTGCCTTTCTAAATTTTTTTGAATCTATATTTTTAATAAAAGATTTTTAAACACTATCTGCTCAAATCTCCTTCTGATCGTCAGTAACGGTTTCCGTAAAGGGGCCCGATCTACTGGCGATTTTCTGCTGTCCTAATTTGAATCTTGGTCAATCCTCCTTTGGGGGTTTTCGGTGAAGCTTTTGCTTTTTGCCCTTGACATACCCAAAAGTTTTTGATAGAGCCGGGCACAAATCTTTTTTTCCCAAAACTCCCCTCCTTGGGTTTTTCATTTTTCTCTCGGGTCCCCCTTTCTTTTTTAAGTTTCCTTTAAAACTTTTTCTTTTGCAGCTACTTTAAAAAGGGCATTGTTTTTTCCCTCCAAAATCTTCAATATTGGTGTTCCCCCGGTTCTTTTCCTTTCCCCCCAAAACTCTCTTTCATTATTCATTAAATGATCTTCTAAGTCTAACTCAAAGCCCAAACCCCACTCCTAGCTGTTTATTCTCCCCCTGCTTTTTTTTAAAACGTCTTTTTATTAGACTCCCAACTAAACGGGGAAACAAAAGTAAATTCAGGGAGAAAATGCCCCCGACCGCCTAATTTTCCTGATCTTTCAAATTAATTTCTGTTTGGGGGCCAAAAGCAAACCTTGTTTTGTTCAATGCCTAAAAAACCCAAATTTTCCCTTCACCTACTACTGGGAAAAAAACCAAAAAGTTTAACTATCCCCCTCTTCTTAAATGACACCCAACTGTCTCCTTCTTCTACAAATTTAAACCTTCTAGGAAATTCCTTTACTAAAAAAACTGAACTGGGAAATTTTCACATCTCATCTCCCGCTAAAACCCGCTTCTAAAAGTTAGGTGTGCTGTGGCGTCTGGTCCTTTTTTTTCCCTCCTAGTTCTTTTCTCTCTACAGGGGCCTTTCCCCCATTATGGAGTATGGGGCTCACCGGGTTTGGGGAGGATCCACCATACAGCTCCCCCTAAACCCGAGTTGGGGTCAAAAACTTTTCGTTCAATTTAAAATCCTCTCCTCTGACTGACTGTCTTCAAATTTTAAAAAACCCGCCGCAAAGTTGCTTCTCTTTTCTCTCTTCTAAACCCTTATTTTTATGCTCAAACTCTTCCCGAACTTGCTAAAAGCATCCTCCCCCACTCCCCGGTCTCGCTGCAAAAAGCCTTTCTACTCATTCCCCTCCCTATTGTGTCCTCTTTCCTAATGCCAAAAGTTAAACAGTTAAACTTTAACCCCTTACAAACCCTTTCCCCGGGAAAATCCCGGAACTCTCTTCCCCTGTTTCTATTTTTCCCACCCTTTCCCAGACTTAAATCTTTTTCAAAAAAAATAAAAAAACACTTCCCGAACTAAATTTGGGCCACCCCTCTTTTTTTTATTTTATTCTCTTACTGTCTTCTTTTTTTAGGGACTGGGAAAAAAAGGGGCTTTGTTTACCATTTTTTGTTTGTGCCCCTTTTTCCCGTTTTCCCCCCGTGATGTAAAAAATAAAAAAATAAAAGCTAAAAAAAATTGCCCTTTTTCGAGCCAAGAAATTCAAAAGTAACTTGAAAAAATACCAAATTAGTTTTGTCCCCCAAAGGGCCAAGGGCACTAAAAAAGGCATGTCTTTAAAAAATTGGCTTAAATTCCCAAAAATTAAACTAATTGGGAAACCCTAATTACAAACAAAATTACGTTCTCTTACGGGGGCTCAAGGGGGGTTTTGGCTAACAAAAATGATTTTATATAGCAAAGAAAAAATCAGGGTTAAAATTTCCCCCCCAGGGAGAGGAAAGTGTTATTTACAATTTGCCTAAGGTTGGGCTTAGAAACTGTTTTTTTTTTTTTTTTGTCTGGGGGTGGGGGGGGTGCAAAGGGGGTATAGTTATTTCCTTTCAAATGACTTTGTGTTTTTTTGTCCCCTTAGGATGTTTTCAAGGGGTATCAAAAAATGACCTCCCCCAAAAATTTCCCCCCCCTTTCCCTTTTCCTCCCCCACCTTTGCCCGGGAAAACTATGGGCTGTTAAAGAAGAGGGATGTTAAAAGGAAAACAATTGTTGGGAAGTGGTTTTTGCATTATGGGCTTTACAAAGTATTCCCCT
>JACEEZ010018261.1:177500-206596 GCA_016584305.1 Chionoecetes opilio
GTGGTGAAAACATTGTTTTGGGGATGAGGCCCGAAAAGGGAAATTGAAAAAAAATTTCCCCTCTCAGACGACACGATTGGGGAGACGAATCAAGGACATGTCGTCTGATATTGAAAAAAGTGTGTGTGAACTCGTGAAAAGGTAAAATGTATGCTTTACAAGCGGATGAATCAACAGACAATGGAGGAAAACCCCCGTTACTAGTGTTCATCCGTTATGTTGCTGATAACAAAATAACTGAACATTTCTAATGCTGCAAAGAACTAGTGCAAACCACAGGACAGGAGATATTTTCTACAGTGACAGAATACTTGAAAAAAAAGGACTTATCAGGGGAAAATTTTGTGTAGGAATTTCCACAAGGCTTGGCTGTCCATCCATGGTGGGATAGGTAAAAAGTTTTTTGTGTTCCCTAGTCAAGAAGGAGCAAACCCAGATTTGATTACTACCCATTGTTTCTGCACCGTGAAGCTCTTGTTGCTAAAACACTCGGGCAAGAATTAAAGTTTGTTCTTGATGATGATGTGAAAATGGTAAACTTTCTTTTAAAAACAGACCAAAGCAGTCAAGACTATGTGTCCATGCTTTGTGAAGAATGGGATCTCCTCAAAAAGGTCTTTTCCTCCACACAGAAGTCCGGGTTATCAAGAAGGCAAAGTGTTATCCCGGTGCATGAACTGACAGAGGAAATGCTCCTTTTCTTTACACTTGAGGAGAAAACTGAATTCTGCGAATTACTTGCTGATGAAATTTGGAGTGCAAAATTATGCTACTTGGCAGACATATTTGAACATCTGAACAAGGTTAATGCAAGTATGCAAGGAAGAAATGAAAATATGGTAACATCTTTGACAAAATGAAAGCCTTTTTGGGAGAAAAAAAATAGCCTCTGGAATGAAATGGTGAGTGAAAAGGGAAAATTGACATATTTCAAAAAACTGCTGAAGCTAAATATATAGACATTGTTCCACTCATTAAGCAACACCTTGAAAGCCTAGGATGGAACATAGAAAAATATTTCCCAAATATATCTGTTGAAAGTTATGACTGGCTGAGAAATCCATTCGTTCACGATCCCTTGAGCAAGCCACAACTTAGCATCCTTGAAGAAGAGGAACTAATCAACATCCGTAATGACTGCACACTAAAACTGCAATATCTGGATATGACATTAGAAAGCTTCTGGATTCAAATGGAAAACGAACACCCACATATATCCAAAAGGTCCCAGAAAATACTCTTGCAATTTTCAACCTCATATCTGTGTGAACTGGGATTCTCAGCCCTCACAAATATAAAAACTAAGAAAAGGAATAAATTGCTGGCTGTTGAAGAGGAAATGAGAGTGTGTCTGTCAATTGTCCCTCCTAACATAGAGCGGATATGCAACTCCAGGCAGGCACACATGTCCCACTGATCAGGTATGTTATTGTTGTAACATAGTAGTTTATTTACACATTATTTCCTTATGTCCATTCCTGTATATATATATACATATATATATATAATATTATAATATATATATATATATTATATATAAATATAGCTGCTGCGCCGCCGAAGTCCAAGATATAATCTAGTGCGCCGCCGTCCAGTGAAGTTTGAGAACCTCTGGATTAGAGGCTCATGCCGCCCCCCTGTGTCCTCCGATACACTCGCAATCGAAGGTAGAGTTGATGGGCAGGGCATGTGGGTGTTCTTAGGCCACTCGACGGTGCAGAAAGGTTTTGGGTTTCTTCGGGGATCGAACTCGGGTCACCGAGAACGCCAGTCGGAGACGCTAACCACTACGCTACCGCCTCCCCAATAGATCTATGTATAGCTCCCCAATAGACCTATACCTAACCTAACCTAAAATTTACCTTAAAAATATATAAATAATAAAAATAAAGTGATTTGCGACAGAAACGGTTTAGCAGATTAATTCAAAACGCATCAAACATACAGACCAGAAAAAAATAGTTTTGTCCACCAAAGGAAGTTCGGTGTTCATCTGGAAATTTACCCACAGCAGCCCCCATAATTTATAATATACATATATATATATATTATATATATATATATTATATATATATATATATTATATATATATATTATATATATATAATATAGTATATATATATATATATATATATATATCATATTATATATATACACCTCCCCCTTCCCCAGTGTCCCCCCTCAGCTCACCTCATGGCGTGCAGGCAGGTAATGTTGCCCGGGGCAGGCTTGGGTTCACCTGCAGGATCTTGCCCAGGTTGGTGTAGCCGAGAACACCAGCAGGTAGCGCCGAACACCTGTAGAGAGTATAAGTTATTTCACAAGGACAGAGTAGGCAGACGAGAGGAGTTGCGCTTATGCAAGAGATGCATTGCAGTGTTGTGTTAACAATGTTATAAAAAACAGATGACAGCATAGAGTCTATATGGGTAGAGGTTACGGAGGAACTGAGAAAATGGTTTTGGGTGTAGTGTAAAGGCCTCCAAACTTATGTAAAGAGGATCAGCTCCTATATGGGAAGAAATAAACAAGGGCCCTGCAGCTATAACGATTATGCGTGGTGGGAGATTTTAATCTTAGGAATATAGATGGGATTTAATCATAGGTGACAGCGATGCAGATGAATTGTTGAATATAATCCAGGAAAAACTTCCTAGGTCAAGCAATCAAAGGAGCCTACTAGAGGAGATAATATTCTAGATCTATTGCTGACAAATAGGGGACGATTTAGCTACAAATGTGAGGTCGGGGGGAATTTAGATAATAGCGACCTTTATGAGATCAGATTAGCTCAAATGGGAAGTTGGAAAATTAAGTGGCAATAGGCATCGAATACCTAATTTCAAAAGGCCCAATTATGCGGGATTAGAAGAACACCTGGAGGTTATTAATAAGAGGTGGGGGATGGAGGAGCAGAAATTTTCCCAGGACAGGGGGGATGACAGCGGGAAAGGCCAATTATGAAGGTTTAGGAAGGCACCTGGAGGTAATTGACGCGGTCAGATATGGTAGTTGAGGTCAAAGGCTGAGGATAAAATTAGAGCGGTTAGACAGGGAAGTGAGGTCAGGGCTGAGGAGGTAATTAGAGAGGTTAGAAGGGGAAGTGAGGTCGGAGCCGAGGAGGATTATACCTCATTTGTAAGGAATATAATTGACGGACAGAACAAAAATATTCCTTATAAGGAATAAGGTCCAGAAAGAGTGATCAAATGGATGACCACCAAGTTAAAACACAACTTTGGAGTAAAAAAGAAACATTTTTTAAAGGGTTTCAAGGCAGGATTGGTAAACAAAGAACATTTATAACGTGATGGCGAGGACAGTGAAGAAATTAACTCGAGTTGCTAAGAACAATTATGAGATTAAAATAGCAGAACAGGCAAAAGGGGCCCCAAAGGGGTTCTATCAGTTATAAAACAAAGAAAAAGGAATTAGTTGGGCCGTTAAGGTCAGGACAGGGTGAGGTCTTAAATACGGAAAAGGGATATGTGTAGGAGTCAAAATAATTATTCTTAAGTGTTTTACGGAGGGGGGATACACAGACGTACCTGATAGTAAAACAGATGTTCAAAGGAAGCGATGAGGAGAAACTCAAAGATATTGTGATAACTAGGGAAATGGTGGAGGAGGGTATAAGAAAAAATGAAACATTTAATCGCCAAGCCCAGATGAAGTGTATCCCAGGGTATTAAAGGAATGCAAGGAGGTTGTTAGTGAGTCGTTGTGCCACATTTTTAGGAATCGGTTTTTGAGATAGGTGATGTGCCATTATTGTGGAGGAAAGGAAATGTTGTTCCCATATTAAGAAGGGAGACAGAGGACCTAAAGTCAAATTATCGACCCGTAAGTCTAACATCAGTGCTGGGTAAATTTTGGAATCTATTATTCCCAAAAAACATTAGAGAGCACTTAGATAAACATAGTTTGATCAATGATTCACAACATGGATTCACTAAGGGTAGGTCATGTCTCACCAATTTATGATTTTTATAGGAAAGTTTATGAGACGGCAGATAATGAAAGGATTATGATATAATATATCTGGAATTTTGTAGGCATTTGACAAAGTACCACACGAGCGACTCTTGAATAAGGTTAGGGCCATGGTATAGAGGAAGGTTCTTCATTGGATCAGAGTTTGGCTAAGTAATAGGCAACAAAGGGTAACAATTTAAAGGTTCCAAATCTGAATGGGACTGGTGACAAGTGGGGTTCCACAAGGGTCGGGTTTTTGGGCCCATTACTATTTTTGATTTTTCATCAACGACTTGGATAGTGGGATTAGCAGTGATATCAGCAAGTTTGCTGATGATAAATAAAATTGGTAGGATTATTGGATCACAGTCTGACGTAAAAAATATTGCAGGGAGACTTAGATAAACTTAACGAGTGGGCAGTCAGATGGCAGATTTGGGAATTTAATATTTATAAAAGTAGCGTTATGAATGTTGGTTTGAAAAAACCCTGGTAATAGATACACCATAAGGATGTATCGCTGAAAGATCCCGAAGGTGAAAAAAATCTTGGAGTGAGGGTGAGCCCAACCTCCGACCTAGAAAACAATGTATTGAGGCCAGATTAGAGCTAATAGAGTATTAGGATTTATTACCAGAAGTGTTAAAGTAGAAGTGCGGAAGTTATTATAAAGCTTATCGGCTCTAGTCAGGCCTCACCCAGACTATGCAGTTCAGTTTGGTCTCTATATTACAGGATGGATATAGTGTTGTTAGAAAAAGTGCAGAGAAGGATGACCAAATGATACAAGGGATGCGTAACTTTAGTTATGAGAGGAGATTTAAGTAATTAAAATTACACTCAATGAGAGACGCAGAGTATGGGGCGATCTGATAGAAGTTTTTAAGTGGATAAAGGGATTTAATAAAGGAGAGGTAGGAAAAGTTCTTACGGCTTTTAAACCAGGGTTAGAACAAGAAAATAACGGATTCAAGCTGGGAAAAACGTAGATTTTGAAAAGGGAAATGGGAAAAACTGGTTCACAAATAGGGTGGTGAATGAATGGAATGGTCTCAGTAGACAGGTAGTTAGTGCTGAGTCATTGGGGAGCTTTAGAGGGGAGCTGGATAGGTTCATGGATGGGGATGAAAGGTGGATGTAGGTAGTGTTAGGTGACAGGAACTACCACGTGTAGGCCTCGCGGCCACTTGTAGCTTCCTTATTTTCTTATGTTCTTATGTAGGGGGGGGGGGGGGAGACAGCGGTGTTATTACCTGCCGCAACCACCACACAACACCACGCCAGGGCCATTTCTTACTATATGTGAACTACGCGGTTGCACAGGGCCCCCGAAGCCACCAAGGGGCCCCCAAGCTGTCATTATTTGCCTTTTTTTTTAGAATCTAGTCTCTTTTCCTCTTAAAATGCAACAGATTTATTTAGATATTTAAGGCGTGCCCCCGGACCACCTTAGAGGGCTTGCAATCACCCCACCATCGTTTTACAAAATAGGGCCCCAAAACAGCATTTCGCATAGGACCCAAAAGGCTAGAAACGACACTGACACAGACACCTTCACTGATTTTTTTTTTCTTCACATCACAAAGGACTGGTCAAGAGAAAAGTTAAAGAAGTAACAAAAAGTCTGCTTAGTTGCCAGTCCCTATGTAGAAGACAGTAAGCGAATAAAGAAAGGGTGATGGGCCAAATTAGTTCGGGAGGTGTCTTGTCACTCCTCCCTTGAAAAGATTTAAGTCGTAGAAAGGTGGAAAAATAGAAACAGAAAGAGAGTTCCAGAGTTTACCAGTGAAAGGGATGAAGGAGTGAAGATACTGATTAACTCTTGCATTAGAAAGATGGACAGAATAAGGGTGAAAGAGTGAAGATACTGATTAACTCTTACATTAGGAAGATGGACAGAATAGGGATGAAAGAGTGAAGATACTGATTAACTAGATGATCATTATGAAGACTAATTATTATGATAATCTATCTATCATATATTAACTAGATGATCATTAGGAAGATGGACAGAATAGAGATGAAAGTGTGAAGATACTGATTAACTCTTGCATTAGGAAGATGGACAGAATAGTGGTGAATAGGCATGTAAGTTAAGGTTCCACTGTACTTCAAATATCTATTTCTTCTAATATATATCTATCTAATATCTACATTTATCTTCTAAACATAAATCTTTGCCACGGTACCTTTGTTGTGCAGACGGTCGCCGCTCTGGACGTAAATGTCAACGAGGGAGGCACAGACGATGAGTGCCAGCAGGAAGGTGATCAGGGACCTGTGCCGGGCGGGAGGGTACTACAGTAAGCAGGCAGCAGTAAGTAGGCAGCAGTAAGTAGGCAGCACAAAGGAAGCACAAAGACAGGGATTACATGACTTAAGGGGATTATTCTATTTAAGGATCATTATTATTTAAGAGGATTATTCGGTAAATTGCCAGTTTGACACCGAATTCACTATGGTGGACGAAACAATTTGTTTCTGGTGAGATTTGATGTGTTTTGAATTAATCTGCTAACCGTTTCTATCGCAAATCACATTATTATTATATTTTTTTGTTAGATAAGGGTTGGGCTAGGTATAGGTTAGGTTAGGTTCAATTTGTTTTTCAATCACTTTTGTCGGAATTGAAAAAAATAAAAACCCATAGGAATATAAGTCTCACGTGATTCCCACATCGGCAGCAGTAAACTCTAGCTCAGTGTCCTTCTCTACACAGTCATACACAGCGGGGTAGATGCCTTGAGGAACCATGTGCTGGGCCAGGCTGATCTGCAGGAGTAACAACAAGGCTCCACTGTACTTCTAATAATCTTCCATGGGTGAAAGAGTGAAGATACTGGTTAACTCTTGCATTAGGGAGATGGACAGAATAGGGGTGAATAGTCATGCAAGGTATTAGACTCTGTATCAAAATGTTAACCCCTTGAGACCCATAACGTAATTTAAATTGTAAATTGGGTACCATTAGACGATTTTTAGTGCATATAAGCAATATTTTATATATATGACCTGTTTAGTATCCTTGTCCACTAGATAATTTGGTATATTTAAGCTACTTTGTTTGTTATTTTATGGCTAACAACAAACAATTTTATATATTAATGGAAAGATCTTGGCGTGAAGGGGTTAATATCAAAATTTGAACATAATATAACATGGGACTCTACTTTTTATAGTGATGATATGCCTAGCTGATGATATAGTGTCATTGTTAGTAATAGAAGTAGTACCAGTTGTTACATATGTCAGACTGAACAAGAGCTATAGAAGATAATATATATACAAAAAACAAAATACCACCTCCCTCTGAAAAAAAAAAATACTCCTTTTTTTTTAACGAGGTGAAAAATCCTGCCCCCTTGCTGCTTACTGACTGATGTTTGATGCCAGGAGAAGGGGATACTACGCTTATTCTAAATTTCAGTTGTATTTTATCATAGTTACCCATATTATCAGGAAAATATAGGCATCATTTCAAGCATGAGACCTTAACCTCTTCACGCCCTGATTTGTCCTTTATTATATAAAATTGTCTGTTGTCTAGCCATAAAATTACGAAAACTAACTTATATACCAAACTAGCTAGTCGACAAGGATACTAAACAGGTCATATCTATAAAATATTGCTTATATATACTAAAAGTCGTCTAATGGTACCCAAACTACAATGGAAATTACGTTCTGGGTCTCAAGGAGTTAAGATAGAATGGATTTTATGCCTATTAAAAAAAAATTGCCAATAGGTAAACACCACTAGGTCAACACACCTGCAGCTCCTCATGGGTGCAAACATTAGGCATACAGGTGCCGTACTCTATGTCAGCCGGCGGGCCTATGGCAGCGACGGTCCGAGGCTCCTTCATCAACTCCCTCACCACGGCAAAGTCCAATTTGCGCGGCGTGTGTCCTAACGGCAGCTTGTGGGTGCGTGTGCCCTCCTTGCCCCTGGTGGTGAGGAGTGATGGTGGTGTGTTAGGGTGTGCTGTGGTGGTGGTGTGGTGATGATGGTGGTGTGTTAAGGTGGTGGTGGTAGTAGTAGTAGTAGTAGTAGTAGTAGTAGTGGTAGTAGTAGTAGTGGTAGTAGTAGTAGTAGTAGTAGTAGAAGAGGTTGTAGTAAAGTGGTGGTAGTGGTGATGGTAGTAGTAGTAGTAGTAGTAGTAGTAGTAGTAGTAGTAGTAGTAGTAGTAGTAGTAGTGGTAGTAGTAGTAGTAGTAGTAGTAGTAGTAGTAGTAGTAGTAGTAGTAGTAGTAATAGCAATAGTAATAGTAGTAGTAGTAGTAGTAGTAGTAGTAGTAGTAGTAGTAGTAGTAATAGTAATAGTAGTAGTAGCAGTAGTAGTAGTAGTAATAGTAATAGTAATAGTAGTAGTAGTAGTAGTAGTAGTAGTAGTAGTAATAGTAATAGTAGTAGTAGTAGTAGTAGTAGTAGTAGTAGTAGTAGTAGTAGTAATAGTAATAGTAGTAGTAGTAGTAGTAGTAGTAGTAGTAATAGTAATAGTAGTAGTAGTAGTAGTAGTAGTAGTAGTAGTAGTAATAGTAATAGTAGTAGTAGTAGTAGTAGTAGTAGTAATAGTAATAGTAATAGTAGTAGTAGTAGTAGTAGTAGTAGTAGTAGTAGTAGTAGTAATGCTGTGGTGATGGTGTGGTGATGACGATGGTGTGTTAGGCTAGGCTGGGTGATGCATGGATGGCAATACTCAATTCACTCAATACATTTATACTACATAGTGACATAGAATAATAATAATGGTATCCTTGTAAATGTATCTATGGGTGTCTATGATTGCTGCTGAGCCCATTAATTGATATCAGCTTAAAATAGCAAATACCATAGAATATACCTCAATGTTCTTAATACAGTAATATAAACTCCATCAGAGGCAAACCCAGCCAGCTCTATATAAGAACGTAAGAACATAAGAAAATAAGGACGCTACAAGAGGCTGGGAGACCTACACGAGGTAGTTCCTGTTACTTAACACTACCTACATCCATCTTTCATCCCCATCCATAAAGCTGTGTAGCCTCCTTTTAAAGCTCCCTAATGACTCCGCACTAACTACTTGTCTACTGAGTCCATTCCAATCATTTACATCAACACCACAGTAACCTGAAGGGGCAGAACCACACACACAGTACTTACGTAATGTCGGAGGTGTGAATCCTGCAGTACTTCCCCCTGATGGCGCCGTCCGGGGAGGCCGCCCCCACACACTCGTCATAGACACCGTTGTATTTGTTGCCGAAGAATATCCCGTCAGTAGTCTTGGCCCACGAGTCAACCACTGTACCAACACAATAAGGAAATGAGGATAAGAAAAGGACTTAGGAGTGATAATGCAGAATAACCTACAACCAGAACAACATATAAATAAAATATTTTGAAAAACATACAGGATGTTAAAGAATATTAGAGTGATATTTCATTACATGGACAAAAATATGATGAGAAAGATAATTACTACAATGATCCGACCAAAAATGGAATATGCTGCTACTGTATGGTCGCCATATAAAAAGAAGCATGTGAAAAAGTTGGAGAGAATACAGAGAATGGCAACAAAGATGGTACCAGAGCCAGAAAAACTTTCTTATGAGGAAAGGTTGAAGGAAATAAAGTTACCAACACTCGAGCAGAGAAGAAAAAGAGGAGACTTAATAACAATTTTTAAGCTGATAACAAAGATGGAAGAAACAAACAATGAGAGACTACTGACTCGGAAACAAAGAGAAGGTCGATACACAAGAGGACATACAAAACAACTAGGAAAAGGGAGATGCCTGAACAACATAAAGAAGTACAGCTTCCCTCATAGAAATGTAGAAGTTTAGAATGGACTAAATGAGGAGGTGATATCGGCAAAGAATGTGCACCAGTGGAAAGAAAGACTGGATAAATGAAGATGGGACCACACGAGTGTAGCTCAGGCCCTGTAAAACACAACTAGGGAAATACAACTAGGTAAATACACACACACAGAGGGACACAGCTCATTTCCTGTATATCACAACTAGGTAAATACACACACACACAGGGACACAGCTCATTTCCTGTATATCACAACTAGGTAAATACAACTAGGAAAAAATCAGGGCATGGCAAGGCTGCACACCTGGGTATGTCTGTGTAAGGTGAGTCTGTTACTCAGAGACACTCAAGGGCACGATGGCTACCTCTTGGACTGGCTCAAAGTACCAACAATTCTCAAGCTGGAGGTTAAGTAAGGCAGAATCTCTGTCTCTATGTGTGTCAGTACTCACTAGGTTAGTGCTTTTTCTGATGGAGATACATTGTTATCAATGGAAACGGCGACCCTGGGATTTAGTGATGAAAAAAAAGAAAAAAATGTGGAATGGGTTTCCGGAAAATATCTCCATCTGAAAAAACACTAATTTTAGGCAAGGAAAATCTAGTCAGTGTCTCAGAAAATGACTGCGCAGTCCTCGTCCATTTTTACCCAGATTTTTAGTAAAGGTTAGTCCAAGAATGTTCATTGTAGAAGAGGGAGACAGTTGAGTGTCATTGAAGAAGAGAGGATAGTTGTCTGGAAGGTTATGCGAAGAAGATAGGAGGCAGTGGAAGCTGGAGGAAGTGAGGCACAATATATGTCTCTGTGTGTCAGTAGGTACTAACTGTTGGCCGCCCACAGGGAGTGGTTGGTGAGGCCCATCAGTGCGGCGGCCATGGTGTTGAGGGCGTGGCCGCAGGGGCTGGTCGGGGACACGCCCACAGGCAGGTACACGGCTGCATTGTCCGCCGCAGACCGCTGCAGCTGCTGCAACACACGCCATTCTGGGGGGCGTAAGAGCATAAGAAAATAAGGAAGCTACAAGAGGCCGTGAGACCTACACGAGGTAGTTCCTGTTACTTAACACTACCTACATCCACTTTTCATCCCCATCCATGAATTTATCTAGCCTCCTTTTGAATCCTATTGACTTCGCACTAATTACCTGACGATTGAGTCCATTTCAACCACCCTATTTGTGAACCCGTTTTCCCTATTTCTTTTTTATATCTACGTTTTTCCAGCTTGAATTTATTACTTGTTCTACCCTGGTTAATAGCCGTAAGAACTTTTCCTACCCCTCCTTTACTATATCCCTTAATCCACTTAAAAACTTCTATCACAGCAAACGGCACTGCTGACAGCACAAACAAGCATTGATGAGTGGCAGTGATTACGCCAGGGACAGACTGGCACTCTTGACCCTTGGATTGGGCAACGCTTCTCTAATCAAGACTATAATCTGCCCTTATCAGTGTAGGGCCGTTGTTATGGTAGGCTGTTGAGGTCACAAATTATCTACACGCCAGGAGATAAATATCCTCATGTTATCTTACGTCATGAGATTTATAGCCTTGAGTTATCTTGAGTAGGACCAACGAAAAATTATCGCCTGTTATCTACCAACGAAAAATAAAGGTTGCCTGTTATCTAAGGAATTGTTAGTCATGTTTATTACTGATATTATCTTCACTAATATAATGTTATCTTTATTACTGATAAGAATAGAAACAATGATTAGAAATTTCCTCTTTGTTGTAAGTGAAAGTGAGATTTAAAATGTTGGAAATGAGAGAAGAGGAAATGACGAATGCTATAAATACAAGAGAGAGAGAAAGAGAGAGAGAGAGAGAGAGAGAGAGAGAGAGAGAGAGAGAGAGAGAGAGAGAGAGAGAGAGAGAGAGAGAGAGAGAGAGAGAGAGAGAGAGAGAGAGAGAGAGAGAGAGAGAAAAAAAAATACACATATATTAGACAAAATTTATAATGAGCTGCTGTTATAAAGGTTATGACACAGACATAACTAAGCCCCAAACTAAATAGGCCTTCCCACTTTTTCAGTTTTCTTACTTTCATAGAGAGGGGCTGGCAGCGAGTGGGCTTCTTTTTTTTTTTTTTTTTGTCATTGGTCTCCCTATTGATGTAAAAGAAAAGAAAAGAAAAAAAAGACAAGACTTTGTTGTGGCAATTATCTACCTATAATCTATTTTTTTAACAAGGCAAAAATTCCATTCTATCTTAAGGTCTCATGCTTAAAATGATGCCTGTGTTTACCTGATAATATGGTTAACTATGATAAAATACAGCATACATTTAGAAGAAGCATATTATTCTTCGCTTATCCCCGCATCCTAGCGCTTCGTGTCCTGGTGGAAAGCCGACGTGAGTTTCGACAGGGGATGCTTGCAGCCTATGTTGATCTCAAGAAGGCGTTTGACTCAGTGCATCGTGAGTCACTCTGGGATCTTCTGCGACTTCGAGGGATTCCTGCAAGGACTATTGGTTTGATAACTGGTCTGTATTCTGGGACTGAGAGTGCTGTGAAGTGTGGGGCAGGTGTATCCAGCTTCTTTCCTGTGAATACAGGAGTGAGGCAAGGGTGCGTCCTTGCCTCATCACTTTTCAACGCTTGTATGGACTGGGTATTGGACAAGGTTGTAGATAAAAGTGATTGTGGAGCATCCGTCGGCAACACCAGGATCACTGATCTTGTTTTTGCCGATGATGCAGTAATCTTTGCTGGGTCGCTGGAGGTCCTGGTGATGGCTCTCGAGGCGCTGCACGAGGAGGCAAAGCCTTTGGGACTTGAGGTCTCCTGGCTCAAGACCAAGGTCCAGCTGTTTGGAGACTTACTAGATGAAGCAGTACAGTGTGTTCATGCGAGTGGCGAGGACATTGAGATCTTGGAAAGTTTTACATACCTTGGTAGCGCAGTCCATAATGACTGCGGGTCACGTCAAGAAGCCTTACGGCGGATTGGCATAGCCCACGGTGTTATGGACTCGCTCAGCGGGAGTATTTGGCGTTGTCGGTACCTGTGCAGGAGGACAAAGATCCGGATCTTGAAGTCGCTTGTGATCCTTGTCTTACTCTATGGTTGTGAGACATGGACACTAAGTAGTGACTTGAAGAGACGAATCAATGCCTTTGGGAATAAGTGTCTTCGCAGAATCATGGGGTATCGCTGGGATGATTACGTGTCAAATCAGCGATTGCACCGTGAGACTGAATCGAGGCCTATTACCTGCATAGTCCGTCAGCGCCAACTTCGGCTATATGGGCATGTGGCACGCTACCCTGAAACCGATCCTTCCCATCGGGTTGTATCTGTAAGAGACAATCCGGCGTGGAGGAGGCCAAGGGGGCGCCCACAAGGCTCGTGGCTAGGGCAAGTTGATGTTTCTTGTCGAGAGCTGCTTGGTATGGGAAACGAGCCTGCATGGGAACTCGCGCGAGGTGACCCCCGGGAGTGGCGTCGTAGGGTGGGCGAGGCGACGCGCCCCCCGGCGTATGCCCCAAATGATTGATTGATTGATATTATTCCCTTCTCCCGGCATCAAATATTAGTCAGTATAATAAAGCAACAAGGGGTCATAATGTTTTGCCTCGTTAAAAAAATAGACTATAGGCGTCCTTTCCCACCCTTATTATCTATTCTTTCTTTTTCAATAGTAATCAAATTGTGACGGACTACCTGATGGATTACTCTCAGCAGCAAACAGTATAGAGTGGCTGTAGCAAGGGTTCATGGAAGGCTCAGTGCTGCACAGAGGCGATTTTTCTTTTTCCAGGACAGAATAATTTTTCACACCAATTACCACCCATTTATTTCTACACCTACCCATTTATTATTTACCCTATACACCCACCCATTTATTTCTACACTTACCCATTTATTATTCACCTTCTACACACACCCATTTATTTCTACACCTACCTATTTATTATATACCCTCTACACCCACCCATTTATTTCTACACCTACCTATTTATTATATACCCTCTACACCCACCCATTTATTTCTACACCTACCTATTTATTATATACCTTCTACACCCACCCATTTATTTCTACACCTACCTATTTATTATATACCCTCTACACCCACCCATTTATTTCTACACCTACCTATTTATTATATACCTTCTACACACACCCATTTATTTCTACACCTACCTACATATTATATACCTTCTACACACACCCATTTATTTCTACACCTACCTATTTATTATTTACCTTCTACACACACCCATTTATTTCTACACCTACCTATTTATTATTTACCTTCTACACACACCTATTTCACACCAACGTGTCAGACAACCTTTCATTGTGGTGCAAACATGACAGATTACGGAAACTGTATCATCACAGCATGAACAGTTATTGGTGGTTTGCAAATTTATGAAATCCGCGGGTGATTTATGAAGTTAATAAAGAAATATTTAATTCTTCGTTGGCGTACATAAAACATTGACTTCTCATTTCATTCGCATATCAAAGTTATAGTTCAGAAGTATCGATTACAGGAAAAGTGATTGATTAGTTATTATCATATTATATTAGAGTTATTATTGGATTGTTAGTATTTATTATATTATATTATTAGAGGTAATATTAGATTTATTACAGTACTTTTCATTATTTACAGTACTTATTACAGTACCAAACAGTAATCTAAGTAATCCATTACAAGTAGTGGATTAATTAGCTCCACCCCTGAGTAGCAGTGAGTGGGATCTGAACCAAGGAATGCTACACGCCAGCTGAAATCCCTGCCACTGAGCCACCCCGACTAACACGTAATCCATGCAAACACTATACAAAACTTGAAAAAAATCAAAGAAAAGTATGATTATTTTGTATCACAAAACATAAGAACATAAGAAAACTAGGGGGGGGGCACTCAGTAGAGCGCATACCTCCGCCCGCATATAAAAAAAAAAAAAAAAAAAAAAATTAAAAAAAAAAAAAAAAAAAAAAAAAAATATATATATATATATATATATGTATATATATATATATATATACATATTATATATATATATATATATATATATATATATATATATATTATATATATATAAAATATATATATATATATATATATATATATATATATATATATACATATATATATATATATATATATATATATATATATATATATATATATATATATATAGTCAGTATGAGCGCATACCTCCTGCCAAATATTTCATCAATTGGTTGCCATGGCAACAGTTGTCAATAGATTTCATCCAAAATTAAATCAGTTCTTCCTTATACCAAATAGATATGGTATACCGAGTTTGGTCCAAATCTATTCGTAACTTTTCGAGAAATCCTGTACACTAACAGACAGACAGACAGACAGACAGACATACAGATCGGGGTGAAACATAACCCCTCCAACTTCGTTGGCGGAGGTAATAAGGAAGCTACAAGAGGCTGGGAGACCTACCTACACGTGGTAGTTCCTGTTACTTAACACTACCTACATCCACCTTTCATCCCCATCCATGAAATTGTCCAGCCTCCTTTATTTTTAAATAAGGAAAAACTGGTTCACTGTTAGAAGCTTTGAGGGAATATGCGTGTTTGTTTGAAGAAGAGGAAGGGTACTATAGGAAGAGTATTAGAGGGAGAGAGAGGCTGGGAGAGGGGAGGAGAGGGAAGGAAGAGGTGGAAGTATCTAGTAGAAGCTTTGAGAGTGTATGTTTGTTTGTTTGAGGAAGAGGAAGGGGAGAGGAGGAGTAGTATTAGAGGGAGAGGAGAGGCTGGGAGAGGGGAGGAGAGGGAAGGGGAAGGTGGAAGTATCCTTAAGAAGCTTTGAGAATATACGTTTGTTAAGAAGAAGAATAAGGTCAGTACCTGTGTTGAGTGTATGGTGTGTGCCCTGCCCCGCCCCACACAGGCAGCCCAGCACCAGCAACACCCACAGCGACATCCTGCTGGACACCACACTACCTCACACAATACTACACCAACACCACCACCAACACCTTATATCATGTGACTAATAGGGTTATCTCGTGTTATCATTTTATCTCCAAGTGAGTTTTTAGTATCACAGAATATAAACAACAGCACGGTCATCTATCCAAACACTGGGACTAAATCATAACACTAAGGGGCTGCAGGCAGATAAAACCCTCAAGGCATCTTATAAGGCACGTTTTTTCCCTGACTTTTTTATTTTTTATTTTTTATTTACGTTGAATGCCTGTAGGCTATTTTTTTTACTGATACATCTTGGCAACAAAATACTTAATATCACCTCCTCTTCCTCCTCGACTTTTCCTTTTCTATTTATCCTTTCCTCTGCTTCTCTTACTTATGTCTCCTCTTCCTCCACTCTCTTCTTTGTCCTCCTTTCTAATATTTTCCCTCCCTCGTTCACCTCTTCAACTTTTCCCTTTCTTTATATCTACTTTCCTTTGCTTCTCTTACTTAGTCTCCACATCCTCCGTTCTCCTCTGCTTCTCTTATTTAATCTCTCGGGGCGGTGCTGTCATGGGGTGGCTGTGATCCACCCGCCCGGCCACCACGCTGAGCGGAACAAGCCGTGTGGGTTCTGCTGCTACAACAGTGTGGCCGCCCAGCACGACATCGCCCGCCACCACTTGGACAGGTTACTTAGATAAGTAAACACTGTGGAACGCCACACCCTTACTGGCCACACTTATACTCTGTTTTTTTTAACAAGGTGAAAAATCCTGCCCCCTTGCTGCTTACTGACTGATATTTGATGCCAGGAGAAGTGAATACTACACTGCTTCTACATTTTAGTTGCATTTATCTTAGTTAACCATATCAGGTAAACACAGGCATAACTTAAAGCATGAGACCTTAAGATAGAATGGAATTTTTGTCTAGTAAAAAAAAATAGACTGTAGTCAAGTTACATTATTCTTGCAGCTCTGAATGTTAAGACAAAAACTACACCCAGTGTTTTCATTTTCTTTTAAAGTAGGAGTTAGAATGAAGAATGTAGGAGGTAGAGATTGATTGTATGCCGAGCGAAGCAAGGCGCTGCTTGATAGGCCGGGGGTCCGGGGGCCGCCTTGGCCCCTTGAAGCCCACGCCTTTGAAGGTGTTAAAATATGCATTCTGGCTGTTTTTCAGGGTCAAATTCACTCCTTGGCAATCCTGATAATATAACTAGGCAATCTTCCACCTTGATGGAGGCAAGGACTTTTTTTTTTTTTTTGGCAAGTAGGAAAGTTTGCGAGTAGACCGGCAATTGCGCCATCCGCCGCCTTGTTTTGAAGACACTGACTACACCTGATTCTATTTCATGATAAGTCCCACACAGACAGTCTTCTCTATCAATTTTTTCCAGACCCATTGATGCACTATACACTGCTATAAAATCTCCCTTTTCTCTTCTTTTCTCAAGAGTTGGGAGTTTCAGTCATGAAAGTCTTTCCTTATATGGTAAATCTCTCAGGCTTGGAGCCATTTATGTGGCTGCTCTTTGTATTCTCTCAATCTTCCTTATATCCTTCTTTTTATGTGGTGACCGTGTGTGTGTGTGTGTGTGTGTGTGTCTTGCCGCAGGCTGGGATGGGGGACGCGGAGTACCTGACGGCCTTCCTGGAGGTGGTGCTGCCGGTGGCCACACAGTTCAGGCCGCAGCTGGTCCTGGTCTCGGCTGGCTTTGACGCGGCCGTCAGCGATCCTCTGGGCGGTGTGTCTGGAGGGTGGAATGTTTTGATTAACCCCTTTAAACCCAGAACGTAATTTCTATTTTAATTTTGGCTACCATTAGACGATTTACAGTGAATATAAGCAATATTTTATAGCTATGACCTGTTTAGTATCCTTGTCCACTAACTAATTTGGTATATTCTGTTACCTTTTGTAATTTTATGGCTAACAACAGACAATTTTTTATAGCAAAGGAAAATGTGAAAGTGTGAAAAAGAGAGGAAGGAAGAGATAGAGAATAAATATTATGATTATTATGATTATAGTAAGAATAATAGTAGTAGGGACATTATGATTAAAGAGTTAAGCATAGGAAGGAAGATAGCAATAAATATAAAGTTGTTTAGACATATCAACAGCATCAGACAATCTATTAATGGACAGCTTTTTGTTTCATTAGCATTTACTAATAGGCAATAATACTAATAGGCACAATATTTTTTTGTTTCATTAGCATCAGACAATTTACTAATAGGCACAATATTTTTTTGTTTCATTAGCATCAGACAAGTTACTAATAAGCACAATATTTTTTTGTTTCATTAGCATCAGACAATTTGCTAATAGGCACAATATATTTTTTTTTCATTAGCATCAGACAATTTATTAATAGGCACATTAGCTTTTTGTTTAATTAGATTCAGACAATTTACTAATACAGTAAACCCTCTCAAAATTGAACCCGTATAATTTAAACTTTGGATAATTCGACCTGTTTCAGGCCAGTTCGAATTTTTCAATTACCTTCCATAATTTGAGCAAATTTGAATTATCCTTAGCCTTACTAGTGGGAGTCCGACTTCTTCCATGTGGTGCGTGCCGCGGCTGCCCAGCGTGACCTGATATATGATCTTTTATAATTATTGTATAATTATGATAGGCGGAGGACGAAGGCAGGAGGGGGAGGAAGAAGAAAGGGAGAGGAGGAGGAAGGGGGAGAGGAGAAGGAGGGACGAAGAGGAGGAAGGAAGGGAGAGGGGGAGGAGAAGGAAGGGAGGAGAGGAGGAGGAAGGAGGAGAGCAAAAATGGGAGGAGGAAGAACTATATTTGTTAAGTATCCTTCGCTTTGTATACAATCCTTCAGAGTCCTTCACGGGCCTCTTCGCCCCTTCACGCATCCTACAGGAGCCATGGGAGGGCATTAGAAGTCCCACAGGATTGCTATAGTATTCCTAGGTTTTTATAAGTATTTTGACAATCGCATGGGTGGCTCAAATAGGGATTAATAATAATAATAATAATACTAATAATAATAATAATAATAATATACTAATACTGACCATTGTATTGAAGTAATGATTAATATAGCAATGCCTATCATATATTTATGTCTTGTAGTAAGCTTTGTCAAATTTGTTGTTTTTAAGGAATAGCTGGAAGTATCATGTCATTGTGAATTGGCTGTAATAGGGACTTCTAATCATTATAACTGAAAATTGACTCCAGATTCGTGTTCAGCATGCCCGATAACTGCTAGGAACAAATTTTCAAGCAAATCTATTGGTCAAAAAATATTGCAAACTTTGCATGGGGTTGATTTTTTTTAAATCACATTTTTTTGAATAACTAAGAAACTATGGCAGATAAGTGCAACATGTATAGAAAAGTAAATATGAAGTAGATCAAGGGCTATCACTTGGCATAAAGCAAAAAAATATTGATTGGTAAATAACCGAGAAAATAGCATATTCGTACATATACCGTATTTAACGGCTTATAAGACGCACTTTTTCCCTAAAAAATACCCTGGAAAATACTCATGCGTCTTGCAAGACTAATGTTATAGGTGGTTAGCTGAGGTAGCTATTCAATTTAACCTCTTATATGATGTATAACCTCCCAGTACTTACCTGTTTAAGAGTACCTCGAATACTATAAAACATTCAAATAAACTGATCTGTGATGTTTACTATGGTTCTGGCGGGAGCCTTTCCACTCGTCAGATTGGCGCCAACATGAGAACATTAGAAAATAAGGAAGCCACAAGAGGCTGCGAGACCTACACGTGGTAGTTCCTGTTACTTATAACCACCTACATCCACCTTTCATCCCCATCCATGAATTTATCCAGACTCATTTTAAAGATCCCTATGGACTCCGCACTGACCACCTGACGACTGAGTCCATTACAACAGCGCCAACTATTGCCTGCTAATATTGATTGTTGTTGTTACCATTTACCACCAGGTTGTCACACGTATCACAAGCTCTTTTCAGTCCTGGAAGGTATCACATACAAGCTAGAAGTTGTAATATACGCCAAGGAACATGTGAACACAAGCAGAAGAAAGACACTGCGGACCACCGCCTACCGAGAAAATCAGTAGATTTTACTACTTCCTATCGGTAGAAAATCTGGGTTTCTTTTTCTCTGAAATTTCCTTCAAAAATCAGGGTGCGTGTTCCAAGATGCAGCATTTTATAAGCCGTAAAATACAGTATACAAAATATCCATTTTCTTGACAACCATGAGGTGTTTTGACAAACCGATTACTGCGTCATGTAGAACATCTCAAGATGAACCTTTGTCACTTCAATAAGTTTTCTTCTACGACTCAGTTTTGCGGCAAAATAACAAAAACCTGAAAGTCGTCAATTTTGGAATATTTTGGAGCAGCCAGAAATCCGAAAGTTTTTTTTTCGCTAGATAATTGAAAATGCCAGGGATATAGTTGTAGATACATCCATTTACAATAACTTTTGATGAGTACGTGTTGCTGTGTGAGAAACAAGTTGTGAGCTGAACGGGAAAAAGTAACTACGTATACTGTATATGATTATAATTCAGAAAGCGTTAAAAATAGGTCAGTGTTATGCAGAGACCAGTGTTGCCACCTCAGTGTAGGGGAAGGGACTAACTCTATATGATTATCACGCATAGTAATATATCACTTCTATTTTAAATCAGTTTTACTTTGAAAATCACAAGTTAGACTGAACCTAAGAACAGAAAATGAACATTGCAAACCAGCATATTTTATCAACATCTACATACTTACATAAATACATACATAAATAATTTAACATTTCCATTACAATATCCCTCCATAAAAATAAAATAATACTCAAATTTATATGTATATCACTGCATTAAAAAAACTGCTTTAAAAGTGAAATGGTGTGGCAATAATGGAAACTCTTGCAATATATAGAAATGGTGAGAGAGAGAGAGAGAGAGAGAGAGAGAGAGAGAGAGAGAGAGAGAGAGAGAGAGAGAGAGAGAGAGAGAGAGAGAGAGAGAGAGAGAGAGAGAGAGAGAGAGAGAGAGTAATATAATTTAATCTGTGTGTGTGTGTGTGTAGGGGGGTAATATATTAACTAAGGAGTATGATAGAAGCATTACAAGGTGAAACATATGTGTGGGTGTGTTGATGGTTTATGAGTTCTTGTGTGTACATGTTCTATTGTAATTGGTATTGTTATTATTTTTATTATCACGTGGTATTATAAGTGTGTGTATTTATAATCATCGTATACACACAATGGTTTTGGTGAGTACAAGTACTACAATCTGTGCGGTTTTGGCATGTTTGAGTGACTTATTATTGTGTGGAGGGGCTAGAGGTAACCATCGGATAATTCAGACTTTTGGCTAATTCGACCCGAGTTTCCCCCAAATTAGTTCTAATTTGAGAGGGTTTACTGTAGACACATTTTTTTTTTGTAGCATCAGACAATCTATTGATCTATAATAATATAAGCGAAAGTGTGTCTGTCTGTGTGTGTGTGTGTGTGTGTGTGTGTGTGTGTGTGTGTGTGTGTGTGGTATAGGTTCCACCCCCCGTGGCGGAATCCCATCATATGGCACATTTTTGGAACCGGGTCGAGCAGGGGAAGGTTTTAAGCCTACTTATGAGATGATCCGATAACTTTTTTTTTCTTTTTTTGTAGCAGCCTATTAGCGAGAATTGTGAAAAAAAAGTGGGTTGCGAGAATTGAGGAAACCTTGGTGAAAGTGATGGGTAATGGGTGAGTGAATGGGTGGGGTGATGGGTAATGGGTGTGGGGTGCTGGGTGAGTGAATGGGTGGGGGGTGATGGGTTGGGGGTGATGGGTGAGGGAATAGGTGGGGGGTGATGGGTAATGGGTGAGTGAATGGGTGTGTGGTGATGGGTAATGGGTGAGTGAATGGGTGTGTGGTGATGGGTAATGGGTGAGTGAATGGGTGTGTGGTGATGGGTAATGGGTGAGTGAATGGGTGGGGGGTGATGGGTAATGGGTGAGTGAATGGGTGTGTGGTGATGGGTAATGGGTGAGTGAATGGGTGGGGGGTGATGGGTAATGGGTGAGTGAATGGGGGTGTGGTGATGGGTAATTGGTGAGTGAATGGGTGTGTGGTGATGGGTAATGGGTGAGTGAATGGATGAAGGGTGATGGGTAATGGGTGAGTGAATGGGTGTGTGGTGATGGGTAATGGGTGAGTGAATGGGTGGGGGTGATGGGTAATGGGTGAGTGAATGGGTGGGGGGTGATGGGTAATTGGTGAGTGAATGGGTGTGTGGTGATGGGTAATGGGTGAGTGAATGGGTGGGGGGTGATGGGTAATGGGTGAGTGAATGGGTGTGTGGTGATGAGTAATGGGTGAGTGAATGGGTGGGGGGCTATGGGTAATGGGTGAGTGAATGGGTGTGTGGTGATGGGTAAGGCGTTAATACATACATTTCTACATCCATGATTTCAGGAAAGTTAGAAGGGGCTATCTGGCGAGTCTTATCTGGAGAATGTTCCCAGGTGGTGGGCCAAAGGCCCACCAATAGCCCTCCGCAGGAGCTAGCCAAAAAGTCCGCCCGGAGGGCGACTTTGCGGCTAGTGAACACATATAGTTTATTTTTTCATATCAATAGCCTGTCAGTCCATGTAAGTGTGTTTGCAGGGTGCAGTGTTATTTTAATAAGGGTGACATCTTATTGTATTATTTTTGTTTCATTAGTATCAGACAATATATTAGGAGACAAATATCAGTCATAATTTTTTATATCAATAGCATTGCAGCTTAAGTCAGTGTTTTTTTTTTTTTTCAGTAGGATCAGACAATGTATTAATGAACACATATTCGTTTTATATATTTTTTTATTTCAATAGCATGTCAGTCTAAGTACTAAATGTGTTTGCAGGGATAAATATATATCTTTTTTTTTATAACAATAGCATAGCAATTTTTAGTAGTGAGCGTGCACGCAGGGTGCAGTGTTATACAGGGCTACAATCTATTAACTAACACACAAAGTTTTTTATATCAATAGCATAGCAGTTTTTAGTAGTGAGCGTGTTTGCAGGGTGCAGTGTTATTTTAGTAAGGGACACATCTAATTTTATTATTCTTATTTCAGTTGTATCAGCCAATCTATTAATGGACACATATCAGTATTATTTTTTATATCAATAACATGGCAGTCGGAGTAAGTTTTTTTTTTTTTTATAGCATCAGACAATCTATTAATGGACAAATATCAGCTATATTTTTTTTATATCAATAGCGCGGCAGCTTTAGTCAGTGTGGTTTTTTTTCAGTAGCATCAGACAATCTATTGGTGAACGCATACAATTTATCTTTTTTATATCAATACCACGTTAGCATAAGTACTAAGTGTGTTTGTAATATTTAAGTAGATTTGATCATCTTTTATATCACTAGCATGTGAGTGTGAGTGAGTAATTGTGTTTTCATTGTGCAGTGTTCGGCCCGAGTGTGACGGCCACATGACAAGTTCCTGACCGGCGATGGCGACGGTCAGGAGAAAATGTTCCTACTGTAGCAGAGAGGTGAATATGAAGTTATGCAGGAGTCACTACTTTATATACTGCAACTCGCTGTGGTCACGGTTCAAGGCGGCCACTCTGAACTGCCTTAAGGCCTGTCAACATGACATCCTTAAGAGGGTTCTGGGGCTGCCCAGGTGGTGCAGCTCGTCCCTGGCTTTCGCTAGGAACGGGGAGAACAATCTGGATGTGATCCGTCGACACTCCGTCTTCAGCTTAAGGAGTAGGGTGGAGCTCTCTGCAAACTCCATCATCACCTCCGTCAGGCAGAGCTCGGCCTATGTATGTGGACCTATACGTCAGCGGTGACTGGGCCTGCTGTTTGTACAGAATGTGGGGTAGCACAGGTGTACAAGTATACCCTATGTACTCTATGCACTTTGGTACTATGTTTCTAATGTACTCATGCCATGTGCCTTTATTGTGCGGTTTGTGCGGTTTCTTGAATCAGAACGTATAGTTAGTTCATCATACAAGTTTGGCCGCCATATTTATTCGATGCTGGTGTTGTCATTGTCTGTGTACACACACACACACACACATACACTTGATGTAACAGTCTCGCTGCATTTGAAATGGTTTCTTAAAATCTCCTCCTCGGGAGCTTTTTTTTCTTCTTTTTTTTTACAGGCTTTTATAGGCTTTATGCCTATAGCGCCTGTGAGCAATGGTGACCCAGGGCTCGGATGATAGACTTTGGAGATTCACTTGAGGGCTGTGATGGCTGGCCCTCGCCCGTGGTGGCGCAGGCAGGATTTTTATAGTGACGCCTCTGATTAGAGGTTCATGCCGCCCCCCTAGTGTCCTCCGATGCACTCGCAATCGAAGGTAGAGTTAATGGGAAGGGCATGTGGGTTTTCTTAGGCCACTAGTCGGTGCAGAAAGATTTTGGTTTTCTTCGGGGATCGAACTCGGGTCACCGAGAACGCCCCTCGGAGACGCTAACCACTCTGCTACCGCCTCCCCAAAGGCGGTAGCAGATGGTTAGCAGAGTAGTAAAGAGGGCGGTTGCCCTCAGCCTGACAGCTGAGAGCAGCGTGATTGGCCAGATCATGCTAGGCGCTGCTCTGTGATTGGTCAGCAGAATCTCCCCACACATCCCTAGAATATCCCTAATATTCCCCGCCCAGAGGCCACCGATCACCGTACAGGAGTGACGCCTCGGTCCGAGCATCAACCTCAGCCCACCCGCGTGCTATAATTAGCGTTAACTAAATAATTAGCGTTAGTATAAGTATAATTAGCGTTAACTAATCAATAACATCATCAATCAGGTTATAAGTAGTGCGCCATCCACCTCGCTCACCACTCACACAGTCCAGGCTAAGGATGATACAAGATTATATCATTATACAGAATACGCAGCCATGGCCAGTGGTGGGCACCGGATGGCCATGGGGGGGCACGTGCCCCCCATGAGAGTTACGAAACACTGTGTGCCAATATACCATAGTCTTGCTTATTTGGGAAACATGAATGCAGTTGTTTTTCACCTAACCACAACATGAGAAGGACGTATGAGAAACACTACCGTGGGTGTCTCAAGGGTTGGGATAAACAGACTTAACACGTGGACTCAATGTGTATATTTCAATCAAACTTACCACATTACGTCTTCGTGAAACACAACACCGCTCCGCCACCAATCCAAACAACACACTGCATTCCCCAAACATCCTCGGCAAGCCCCAATACTCGTGACAAAGTATTATAAACCATCTCCTAGGCTAAGACACAATACATCAAGGCTGGAATGGAAACAATAACACTCTGCACATTCCTATACCAAGCTGTTCTGTTTTGTTGTATATTACTTTCTTCTTAATGGGGACTGTCAGCTAGCGGGTTTTTTATTTCTTATTTTTTGTCCTTGACTAGTCCTATCTGGTGAGACAAATAACGTCTTGAAATATTTTCCGTATAGAAAAAGCCAATGATGATGGTAACAAACTCAACTTAGCTCTTGAAAAATGAATTAAACATATTTTCACATAGTAATGGCTAGACTAGGTTTCGGTTATGTTAGGTTTAGGTAACATATAGGTTAGGTTACGTTTACGTCAGGTTTTGTTGAGGTAATTAGGTTTAGTTATCAAGTAATCTTGCATGGTGTTGCCCGGCCCCTCCAAGCTGGTCGCCAGTCAGCCATGGCGGCGCACCTCTCACGGCCTCACTTTCTATGTAAATAGGCACTTTTCTACTCGTTTCCAGTGAAAGTACGTAAGTGCTTATTTTTGGCTTCCAGAAGTTAGTAATATATCTATTACATGCTGAAGCAAAGATTATTATTGGCGCTATAAGGTAGTAGGCGAGATATATGGCAAGCCGATCAAACTAATCATATTTCTTGATTAGCAAGGATGGAATACTTCTTACCTGGGTTTGATTATTCAAATAGTGAAGGACATCGCAGGAAAGAATCATATCTAAAATTCTGTATAAACTGACATCCATAAACATTAACCTCCTGAATCTAGCTTTTAAGTAGGTAATCCAAATGTTTGTACAATGACATAAGTTTGGAACTATATTGGTTGTATTTATTTTGAGCTGCTATCAGATTTCTGAAACCTTATAAGAACAATTGTGTCACCTGAAAACCACAGTTTCTTATAACATGGAACATATCAGAAGGCGTTTAAGTGTGAATCCTGCTTCAGATTCATGTAAAGCCTTATATAAAAAAACCGGTGTTATGTGAAAATAATTGCATCATCACAGGTCAATTGTTTTTCACCAGCACGTGACTGTCATCCACTGATCACTTGTGTGGTGACATCTTGTGTATGAAAACCAAGGGGATCTGGCAAAAAATATACTTAAATTATATTCCAAACTTATCCGAAAATGTGCCACATCTTTGAAATATCCGAAAATATGCCAAATCACAGTAAATTTTGACTTTATATATATATATATATATGTATAATATATATATATATATATATATATATATATATATATAATTATATATATATATATATATATATATATATATATATATATATATATATATTATATATTATATATATATATATATATATATATATATATATGTATTTTGGAACACAACTTCGAGATTTTTTTATGAGAGAAAGATGCGCTAGTTCGAAGAGCAGTCAGATCCAGACTGTTCTTCAGAAGAACAGTCAAGATCTCAAATTGGTATTAAATATACATATGATCAAAACTATACCTAACACACAAAAGTACTCACCCTGCTCCATACTACATCAGAAGTGTTTCTGTAGTTTGCTCTTTCGTTTGTAGGAGCAGCTACTTTCACGTTGTAGCGTCCAGCAATAGTCCCCTATCATGTTGGGACTGAATCGTCTTTGGTATCGGGTTTCCATGATGGCAATGTCCTGGTGGAAACGTTCCCCCTGCTCATCACTGACCTCGCCAAGATTCGTTGGGAAGAAATCAAGATGTGAATGGAAAAAGTGGATTTTGAGTGACATCCGAGCCCCAAGCGCATGGTAACTCTTCAACATGTCATTTACAAGTTCCTCATAATTCGATGCTCGAACATTACCTAGGTAGTTCTTTATAACAGCCAAAAAGCTCTTCCAAGCAGCTCTTTCCAGGGCAGTTAGGCTCTTTACAAAGTCATCATCATTGAGTAGTTGACGAATTTGAGGGCCATTGAAAACACCTGCTTTTACTTTGGCTTCAGATACAGTGCGTTCAAACTTTGCTAACAAATACTGAAAGCCAGCACCATTTTGATCCATGGCCTTCACAAAATTTTTCATTAACCCAAGTTTCAGATGCAATGGAGGTAGGTACACCTTTTCACTGTCAACAAGAGGTTTGTACATACAGTTGAACCTGCCAGGTGAGTCTTTCGTCGTGCTAGCCATTACTTTTGTTTGTAATGTTTGCTGTCCGCTCTAGAGTCCCACAAACAAAGAAAACACATGTGCTTAGTGTAACCTAACTGGAGTCCTAGAAGCAAGGAGATTAACTTCAGGTCCCCACACAGATTCCACTGATGTTCTTCATATGTAACAGCATATAACAAAGTCTTCATAGTTTCATAAGTTTCACTCATTTCATGGCCATGCGCAATTGGAACACTCGGAAGCTTATTTCCTTTATGCAGAAGAACGGCCTTTAGCGTGTTTTTTCCTGAATCTATGAACAGCCGCCACTCACTCTTATCATAAGTGTGAGACTCACAAAGTTGTTCCATGAGTGTGTCAACATCAAAGCAGTAACAGAGCTTGTGTTCCATCTTGAAGAAGCTTGAAAGTTCTTTATGTCTACGACGAAACGTGGTGATGAGAACTCCTTCTTGTAGCAAATTCCATTCCTTGAGACGAGATCCAAGGACTTCACTTTTCTCCTGGGTAGATCTAGGTCCTAGCAAGGTCATGTAGCATTTCCTGACTGATGAATTTGGGCTCTCTGTTGTCTGCCATTTCTTGAAAGTCTGTATCCATGGGATTATCCTCCTCGTTGGAATCTGATTCACTTATAGTACTTGCAATTGGAACATTTGGAACTGGGAGATCAGAACCATGTGGCACAGGCCTGATGGCAGAAGGTACGTCAGGATACCTGATTTTAGCTCGCGTTTTTACTAAATATCCTTTGATGTTAGTGAGGCAGAAGTAGCAGTCCGTACTGTGATCCTTTTGTTCACGCCAAACCATTGGGATGCCGAATGCCATGCCTGATGGCCGTTTGCCACGCATCCATTCATTCAAGTGGTTCACACAGGGGTTGCATGCTACGTGAGGGGCCCACTTCTTATCTTGATCACCTATACGGCACTTGAAGTAATGCAGATAAGCTGCTTTAACATTCTTTGTAAGAGGTTTCTTTAGACTGTCAGGGGTAAAAATTCCACATATGTAACAAAAAATGTCCGATGCATTCACACAGTTACGGCGCTCCATCACAGCCTTGTACAAGGTACTATATACTGTAAACCAACTAAAATTAGGACTCCACTAAATCAAACACATCATATCTGCAAAGAAAAATAAAATGTTTAAACATATGTCAATAGCTGTACGATCAGTAGGTAAAAATGTACTACACAGCCTGCTAACCCCTCGCCAATACGCAGCGCGCACACCCTCCCCTGCTCACTGCCCAAACCACACTGACTTAAAAACACTGCACTGCCCTAAATAGGCTTGATAAAAGAAAAGATTAAGAGTTTAAAATGAAAACATTGGTGAAACCTATTTCTGCTGATTTTACCCATATTTTTTCATGAATTGCGTCTGGTTCTCAAAAACTGGACGTTGTAGAGTTAATTGAACATCAGATTCGAGTTCAGCATGGTCGATTTACCTATAATCAGCTTCATTTAGTCCAGAACCATATCTTCGATTTTTTTTTGTCAACAAGTGAAATACCCGGGAACAAGGGGCGCTGAGGATCGAACGTCCGACCATAGAATTGGGCGTGACGCTCTAATGTTTAATCTAAAACACCAAGCCACTCAGGTGGCATCCAGTGGTATCACAGGTGTGTGTATTCATCTAGTTGTATTTTACAGGGCCTCAGCTACACTCTTATAACCCCGTCTCTATATCTACATTTTCATTTTGCTTCCTTAGTGCTTACTCTTACTGTTGGCCGAAACCATGATTACGGGAGACAGGACACAACCCCGGGCAACACTTTTCCCAAGTCCTCGCGGGTTTGGTGCAGCCACTGTGATATTTGGTCCACAAAAATTCGCGGTTACGTTAGGTAACAGTTGGCAAAGGTTAATTTTCTTGATCAACACATGGTAACTTCGTGTGGGAATCACAATGAGGGTATTTTCGAGAAAATCATGTGGTTAGTTTCAGAGCTCACCAGCGACAAGCGTAGAAAACAATGAGGCAGTGAAAG
>JACEEZ010018262.1:0-17563 GCA_016584305.1 Chionoecetes opilio
ATCCCTAAAACAGGGGGGGGCCCCCCTTTTGGGTTTTTTTGGGGGGGACCCCCCTTTTCCTTTTGGGCTGCGACCTCATCACTCGGGCTGCGTGAGGTTGCTTGGGGCCAGCAGATCAAGAGAGCCTGACCACCTTAACCCAGGCTTCTCAGTGGCACCGGGTCCTCGGGTAAAAGTGCCAAAGGGCCCCTTCCAAATTTGGCTCCTCTGTCCTGACACTGCCCCTCCCTGATAAACCCTTGGGTGCATTTTTCCCATAGCTGGGGGGCACCATCCCCCTGGTTGGCCCTTCCCTCCCCCGTAACCCAACCCAAACCCTATTTTGGTCCCCGGCTTAAGGGTACGCCGTATAAAAAAAAAAATTTTTCTCAATTTTTGGCATGCCAAATTTCCTATGAAAATGGAATTTAAGACGATTTTAGCTGTTCCTTTTTAGCATTTTGAGCATTTTTACTATGCAAATCGCACTTTAAGCTATTTTTGCATAAAAATTTAAAAAAGTCCTTTTTGAAACAAAAGTGCTCAAAACCAAAAAGTTGAAGTGGAAAAAACCCCCTTTAAAATTCAATTTTACATAAGAAAACCCCCTCCCCCAATTCAAAATAATCTTATTTCATTTTTTCTTTGGCCCTCGGCGACCCTGTGTCCATGTCTAAACCCCCATGGGGAAGCGGGATCAAAAGCGACTTGAAACCGGGATCTTTGTCCTTCGCCAGGTCCGAAAACCCCAAAAATCTCCCGCGGCGGTCCATAACACCGTGGGCTATGCCAATCCGCCGTAAAACTTTTGACGTACCCCCGTCTTTTGGGACTCGTACCAAGGTATGAAAAACTTTCCAAGACTCATGTCCTCCCCCGCTGAACAGACTGTCTGCTTCATCTAAAAATTCCAAACACCGGGCCCTTG
Organism: Chionoecetes opilio; assembly: GCA_016584305.1. Classification (NCBI taxonomy): domain Eukaryota; kingdom Metazoa; phylum Arthropoda; class Malacostraca; order Decapoda; family Majidae; genus Chionoecetes; species Chionoecetes opilio. The sequence goes on from JACEEZ010018262.1 coordinate 908, forward strand.
GTCTTGAGCCAGGACCCAAAGCCCCAAAGGTTTGTCCTCGTGCAGCGCCTCGAGAGCATCCCCGGACCTCCAGCGACCCCAAAAAGTTTGCTCACCGGAAAAAAAAGATCATGATTTTGGTGTTGCCGACGGATGCTCCAAAATCACTTTGATCTACCTTGTCCAAACCTAGTCATACAAGCTTTGAAAGGATGGAAGGACGCACCTTTGCCCCTCCTGTATTCACGGGAAAAGAAGCTGGATACCCCTCCCCCACACTTCACGCACTCTCATTTGGTGGATAAGAAAGACCTTATTTTTACGTGGCTATTCAGGTTCTCCCCCGAGGGCCAAAAAAACTTAATCTCCGCTTTGTTTTTTTCCCTTTTTGGGTTTTAAAAAAGTTCCTTTTGTTACTAAGAGTTATATTTCATGCCCCTTTGGGAGCGGTAGGCCCCCAACTCCCAAGTCCTCCTCGGGGACAAAATGGGAAAGGGGGCGAGCGTCCCGGGGTTGGGGGGCTTGGTGGGCCCTTTTGGGTCCCCTGGGGGCTGGGTGTCCAACAGGGAGGCGGCCGGGTTCCCCTTTTGGCCTCAGTCACCAAAAGGCGGGAAATTTAGGGTCCCGGTGTGGGTGGATTTAGTTGGGCGGTGCTTCAATGGGGTGGCGTCCAACGGGAGAGGGGACCAGGAGTCTCACCGCGATTGGGCCCACCACCAGGCTCTGCGGGTCGGTGATGGGGTGATGGGGAGGTAGGGAAGGGCACCGCCAGGAGCGCCTGTCTGACGGCGGCATGGGGCATCGGGTGTGTAAAGGGGGGGAACCCCTTTTCCGCTGCACGGGGATCCGCCCCAAACTCCGTAATAGTGGAAGAGAGGAAAAGGGAGGGGGGGAAGGTGGGAAAAGGGTGGGTAGGGGTTGAGGTCTCTCCGGGGCGAGCTGGGTCAAAAACCGGAGTAGGGAGGGAGTTGGGGGGGCTCTCACGGTGACTGTTTTTTTTGCCCTAAACCGGATTTAAGGGAGGTGAGGTGGAGGGGGGCCCCGGGGGGACTTTGCGTCGCGGCCGGGGAGGAGGAGAGGAAGCCGGGGGGATTTTGGGGGGGGCGGGGGGGCCCCGGGAGGGGGAGAGGAAGCCTGGGGGACTTTCTTCGCGGCCAGGGAGGGGGAGAGGAATTTTTGGGGGGGCCGGGCGCCCCAAACCAACTGATTGCCTGTGGCTTTTCGCGCGTTATATCCCCTCGTCCCCTTGAGCTGAATTGAGTGCGGCCCCCCTGCTGATCATTCCCTGTCTTGTTTGTGGTTTGTGTCTTCGTCACATTATCATTTTACTCGGGCCTACCATTTAAACCATTTTCGCCCCACCTAAAATAATGAAAACAACCCTATACCCCGGGCTACAAATGGGAAGTACAAAGAAAAAAATTGTGTCTTATTGTGGGGGGGGGAAATCCACCCTCCACATGAAATATCTTTTCCCATTTTTTACAGGGAGAGTTGAAAGGTTAATGACCTTGGGTTTAATTGTTTTAACCTGTCCCTTTGGAAAAACATGCTTTAAATGCATGCCCTATAACTTAAAACTTGGGGGGAAAGAAAACCCAATCTATTCTAAAATCCTTTTTTTTCCTAACGTGAAAATAATTTCAGACCCACAGTATTTAAAAGGGGGCAGTCACAAAATAAAAAATGGGTTTCAGAAAGCTGTTCCTACGGGCGAATTAAAATTTTGTCCCTAAGGGTTTATTCAGCCCAATGAAAAGAAAAATGTTTTGACAGGGGTGGAACAAGCCCCTTCATAAGCAGGGAAAATGTTTTTTTGTTACAACTCCCATAATTAAAAAAGGAATTAAAGCCTATCGGTTTTTCTTGCCAATACAGAGGCTAAAACCCTTTTGACATATTTTAAAACCCCCTAGCCCCAATTGGGAAGATATAAATGTAGGGTACTGCTGTAGAATTTAAATTAATTTTGGGTATTATTTTAAAACTGTTAAGGGACTAAAAGAAAAGCGGGAAATGTTTGAGGGAAAGGGTGTTAAGCTATTTAGTAAAAACCTTCGAGGACTTTGGGAGGGTTTTTTTCCAATTAAAAAACTCACTGGTCACAAAAAAAAATCGAAGATTGGTTTGGACTAAATGAAGTGATTATGGGTAATCGACCCTGCTGAATCGAATCTGATTTTTAAATTTAACTTATCAATTTCCATTTTTTTTGGGAAAACCCAAAACCCCAATTTCATAAAAAAATATGGGAAAAATTTGACAGAAATGGGTTTTCACCAATGTTTTTTTTTAAAAAACTCTTAATCTTTTCTTTTTCAAGCCTATTTGGGGGCAGTGCATTTGTTTTTGAGTCAGTGTGGTTTGGGCATTGAGCAGGGGAGGGTGGCGCGCTGCGTATTGGCGGGGGGTTTTAGCGGGCTTTTGTAGTACATTTTTCCCAAATAAATTCGTACAGTTTTTTGGGACTTTATTTTTTAAACATTTTTTTTTTCTTTGCAGATGTGTTTTTTTTGATTTAGGGGAGTCCAAATTTTTAATTTGGGTTTTCCGGGATATGTCCCCTTTTTCCCGGGGCTGTGCTGGAGCGCCTTTAACCCTGTGTGAATGCATCGGACGTTTTTTTTTGCATATGGGGAAATTTTACCCGACAGCCTGAAGAAACCTCTTACAAAGAATTTTTAAAAGCATTTTTATCTGCATTATTTCAAGTGCCGTTGGGTGATCAAAATAAAAAAAAGGGGGGCCCCTCACGAAAGCAGGAAACCCCGGGGGGGTAAACCCCTTTAAATGAATGGAGCGGGAAAAACGGCCATCAGGCTTTGGAAATTCGGCACCCAAAAAGGGTTTTTGGGGCGTGAACAAAAGGAATCACAGTACGGGACTGCTTTTTCTGCCTCACAAAATCAAAGGATTTTCATTTAAAAACGCGAGCAAAAATCAGGTATCCTAAACTACCTTCTGCCATCGGGCCTTTTCCCCCATGGTCCTGATCCCCAGTTCCAATTTTCCAAAATTGCAAGTGCAAATAAGTGAATCAGATTGGGAACGAGGGGATAACCCCCATGGATACAGCCCTTTTCAAAAAATGGCAGACAACGGGAGACCCCAAAAAATTCATCAGTCAGAAATGCAAACTTTGACCGCTAGGGCCCTAGATTCCCCAAAGGGAGAAAAAGTGAAGCCCTTTGGATTCGTCTAAAGGGAAAGGAATTTGCTAAAAAAAGGGATTTTCTCATCACCCCCGTTTTTTGTAGAAAAAAGGAACTTTCAAGCTTCTTCAAGAGGGGAACAAAAGCTCTGTTATGTTTTGATGTTACACCTCTGGACCAACTTTGTGAGTCTCACACTAGGATAAGGGGTGAGTGGCGGCTTGTTCATGTTTCAGGAAAAAAAAAAACGCAAAAGGCCTTTCTTCTGCAAAAAGGGAAATAAGCTTCCGAGTGTTCCAATTGCGCAGGGCCCCAGAAATAAAGTAAAATTTATGAAACTATAAAGACTTTTTACTGCTTTTAAAAATATGAAGAACATCATTTAAATCGGGTGGGGGGACTTGAAGGTAATCTCCTTGCTTCTAGGACTCCATTTAGGTTACACTAAGCACATGTTTTTTTCTTTGTTTGTGGGACCTAGAGGGGCGAAAACCTTACAAAAAAAAAGGAATGGCCAGCACGAGGGAAAAAGACTCACCGGGCGGGTTTAAAACTGAAATGTCCCAAACCTCTTGTTGACAGTAAAAAGGGTTTGGATTTTACCCCATTCATCTGAAACTTGTGTTAATGAAATTTTTGTGAAGGCCATGGGTCAAAAAGGTGCGGCTTTTATTTTGCTAGCAAAGTTTTTGGGAAAGCACTGTATCTGAAGCCAAAGTAAAAAGGGAGGTGTTTTCAATGGCCCTCAAATTTGTCAAAAAACTCAAAGAGATGGGCTTTGTAAAGAGCCCAACTGCCCTTTAAAAAGCTGCTTGGAAGAGCTTTTTGGGTGTTATAAAAAACTCCCCAGGGAATTTTTGAGCATCAATTATGAGGAAAATTGTAAAAGAATTTTTAAAAAGGGTTTCCCTGCGCTTGGGGGTCGGGTGGGCACTCAAAATCCACTTTTTTTCCCTTCACCCCTTGATTTCTTCCCCGAATCTTGGGGCGGGCAGTGAGGCCGGGGGGGAAAGTTTTTCCCCCCGGACATTGCCACCATGGAAAACCCCGAAAAACCCAAAGGGCGATTTTAGTCCTAAAATTAAGGGGACATTTTCCCGGACATACAACGTGAAAGTAGGGGCTCCTATAACGAAAAAGCAAACTCAGAAACACTTCTATGTTTCCATGGGCAGGGTGAGTTTTTGTGTGTTAAAGGGATAGTTTTGATCATATGTATTTTAAAACCCCCTTTTTGGGTCTTTTCTGTTCTTCTGGAAAAGTCCCAGATCTGACTGTTTTTCCCAACTACGCATCTTTTTTCAAAAAAAAAACTCGAAGTTTTGGGGCCAAAATACAGATTATTATTTTATATATATATTATATATTATATTTTATAATTTTTATATATTTATATATATATATATATAATATATATTATATTATATTATATAATATATATAAAATTATTTAAACTAAATTTTCTGTGATTTGGCATATTTCGGATTTTCCAAGATTGGGGACTTTTCGGTATATTTTGGAAAATAATTTTCAGTAAATTTTTTTTCCAATTTTTGTTTTAGGGCCCAATAAAGGCCGCCGGGACCCCCAGAATTTAAATTTCGAAATAATATTTTTTAACCCTAGGGGGGTTGTTTTTGATTTAAATTATAAAAATTATATATACGTATATAAAATTTTAAAAAGCTTTAAAATTTTTTAAAAAGCCGATATTTCAAAAAAATATACTGCTAAAAGAAAAAACAATTTTCCCCTTGTTTAAATTTAGCAGCGAAAAAAGCTTTTCCAAACCCCCACAAAATGAATCCCGAACCCCTTTTTTTTGTCGCCAGTGAATAAAAAAGGCGCTGACTATTTCGGGGTTACGTAAGGGAAAGGGTTTCAAAATACATTTAAAGTCCCTTGTTCATAGTGCGGGTTGGTATTTAAAAAGGGGGCCCCTCCCACATACCCCACCCAAACCCCAACAAGAGGAAAAGTAAATTTCCCTTTATTTCCCCAGCCCTATTAAATTTCCAGGGAAAAGGAAAACCCCTTTTTTGCCCCCACCAATAAGTGAGGGGGTTTTGAGGAAAGTGTTTCCCGTTCATAAAACAAAACATCGCCACTAATGGAAATCCCAATAATAATGTGTCGCAGGAAAAAATAACCTCAAATTGAAACAGGATTTTGGTTTAAAAAGGGCCCCACCTGGCTGAAAGAGTGTAATAAAAAATCCTAATCAGGGTTTTCCCCTCAGCCAGACTATCTGTAGATATAAAAAGGGAAACCCGAAATTGGGTCCCAGAAACCTGTGATAGACATAGAAAGTTTTCCTTACTTTAGCAAAAAAAATTAAGACTACTAATATGTCTTCCAAACCATTAAAAAAGGGTAGCTTGATCCTTTTAAATTTTTTGGGTCAAAAAATACAAAACAGGTATTTCCCCGAGGAAAACAGCTCTTGGCCTCAGCCAACCCCCAAGGAACCCAAAAAGGGCCAAAAAATTAGGTCTGTACCTTTATCATGAGGGGTAATTAGGTGTCGAGGGCGAAATTTTTTAAAGAAAGATCTTCCAAAAACCCCTGCAACCATACTAATTTCCCAAAACCCCCATATCTTACTAAAATTTTTTGGGAAGAATATCATAGGCCCCATTTAAAAGGCGGAAACGGCTACAAAAATTGCCGATATCAGGGGTCAATTTTGGGTACATCATGGTAAAGGCAGTCAAATATTACCTAAAACTCTCATAAAAATAATAGATCTGAAGGTTTGACTAGTCTCCTTCAGGTCCCCCTGAAAATTCCCCCTGATAGAAAGATCCTAAAAACCCCGGGAAATCAAAGGGGAGGACTATACTTGGGGGTATTAAACATCAGGAGAAAAACTCTCCCCCCCATCAAGTAATGTCAGCATATTCACTGGGACCCCTTCAAAGGGTGTTAATTCCCAAAAAAGCAAAAACCCCAAAATGCCGAAACCAATAATCAAAAAGTTCCCCCCCCGGGGCTATTTTGGGCCCGGGTGATGTCACAATGAAGCCGGGGAATTCAGTTTTTCCCGGGGGCCCCCAAAAATTTTTGGAAATTTTTCCACCCAAACCCCCTTCTCATATTGGTAGGTGGTGGGTTTTTTTCCCCCCCCCCCAAAGAGGGGTTTTTTGTCCGGGTCGTCATAGGGAGTGCAGGGAGGGATATAATAATTTAAAAATGGTAATGGGGAATTAAATTTAAAGGGAATTTAAGTAAAAAAAAAAATACTGGGGTGGTAATTTAACATTCCCCGTAATATTTTAAACATTTTTACCCTTTTTAATTTGCACCTTTATTGGAGCGATGACTATTGGTCGTCGTCCCTAATATTTTTCCCAACCTGGCCCTGTATAAAGTGGCAAGGGGTAGGATGGCGATGGCCGCCTCCCACCGGGGAATCAGTACTCTCCAGGAAACCCCCCCCCTTTTGTAACATCTCTTCTCTGATTTTAATGAAGAGATTTGTTTCATAACCCTTTTTTTTTTACATATAATTTTTAAAACAAAGGACGTGTTAGAATCAACAAAATAATAATTTGCCGCGGGCGTCAAGGGGTGGTTGTAAAAAGTCCTTGACGCCAGCCACAAAACCCTCCCCCCCGCCCCCTTTACGGGGGGTTCCGATCAAGGCTGACCAATTCGGCACGGGGCAGGCAAATTTAATCAAGCCACGTAAACCCAAAAACCTACTATCCACCGATAAGTACCTAGTTAGTTGATTAGCTAGGGTATTGTGTCGGGATGAGATAGAATAGGGTTTTGATTTGGTAAGACCCCGTATTTAAAATATGTATGGACAAAATTCCCCCCTATGATATGTTATTTTGGGGAAATTTCTAGCGTTTTTCCCCTTTCCCTCCCCCCTTTCCCCAAACAAGCCCTTTTGGGGAACCCGTGAGAAAGGGGGGTTTTTTGGGTGGGGACTAAAAAAGCGTCGAAAACAGTATTTTTGGAGGTTAAATAGGAGTCCAAAAAAAACCCCATATCTAAGGTTAAAAATTTCCCCAGATAGGTTTAATTTATTTAAAGCCTAAAAAAGGGGAAAGTGCCAGACATCAAGGTTATGGGACCCTAGATTAGAAATTTACCTAAAACCAAGGTTTTGAGATTACCGCCCCCCTCGTAACTAACCCAAACCCCAAAACAAATTTAAACCCCAAAACCCCCTAGCGGAGGGGTCTGCCCCCCCCGAAACCCCGTAATCTAACCAAACTTTGCCATAATCACCCCATAATCTAACCTAACTTAACGATAATCACCCGATAATCTAACCTAACCTAATGGGGGCCCTCGACACCCCCGGTAACCTATTTTTTTTTTACCTTACTTCTTAGTGGGAGGGGTGGGTCAGGGTGGGGGGGTTCGATACTCTGGTCATTCTGTTTGTGAGAACCGTCAGGTACCCATCCACCATACACAAGCGGCGTAGCCAGCCACCATATCGCTTCCTTATCTTATAATCTTTGGGAATTGAGATGAATATCTTCCCTGGTGTTGAGCTGCCAGTGTTAATGCACATTGGCATATATATATATATATATATATATATATATATATATATATATATATATATATATATATTTATATATATATATATATACTGACCAATAATGTCTATTTCCCTTTTCCTTTGTCATATAGCATTGCTGGTCTCATTATAGGTAAACACACCGTACATTGCCTTTGTAGCCTCCCGCGCCTGTATGACTCGTGACGTCACGACCACGTCGGAGCTTTTTGCAGTCACGTGATATTTGGGCATTTGGACAATATGGGCTTATTTTTAAATATTTCTTGCTTTTTTTCTTTGAAATGATTATGTTTAGTGAGTTTTAGCAGTTTAGGAATCTGTTGCCCAACGTTTTACAAAAAAAAATTCGATAGGCAACTTGTCTATTATAAATGTCCCGGTTGACCGCACGCTATAGTGTAAATGTCCCGGTAGACCGCACGAAGTGGTAGCAAAAAAACATATGACAGGCGAATGCACACATGCTACATAATATCTGCATATATTCAATGTAACCATGACGCAGCAACATGCTTTGATGTTATGAATCACGTGTTGGGGTCAAAGCAGGACGCGATAACTCCACAATCAGGAGCCACCCAGTGCCTTCCAGTCCTTAAATGAGGTGGTCCTTGCAGGCGACATTGCCTTGACCTTGCGGCCACAGGACTCTCCCTTGGCAGCCCCGTGGCACTTTGAAAAGCTGGCCACGTCCGACCACCCAGCACCGACTGCTCAATTTTACGGAACCCCTAGCTGAGGCCCGATGCTCACCCGCCCCGCTATAAGTTGCGCAAACTCGAGCTGCCATTCATGACTTTTAGCGTATGACAACTTGTATAGGCGTCATGCCAATGTCTGCACTGCTGTATGACGATAAAGGACAGTTGAAAGTGGCCGACCATTACGCTTCTACCATTACTTACCTTACATTAGCTACCAGCCTGTAAATTTAGCACTGCAGTTTTACAAACATGATTTATATACATATGACAATAGTTTTCGTCCTTGATCTGCGCACCATTCTATTTTTTTTCTATGCAATTTTTTTTCTTTTCTTTGTTTTCTTTCATATCTTTATATTCCAGCAGTAAAAGCATCACTGCCGCATGAACGATGCCTAACTGTTAGTAGTATTAACAGCACATTGTTTGTTCTTCCCACTTAAAATGATACAAAACTCCTTCAAGTTTTGAAAAATGAGAAAACATGTAATTATCTATCTGTCATCTAAGGTTCTATGAATCTATGCCATGACAACCAAGATAAGGTAATAACATTGTATAAATCATTGCGTCACGGTAGCCGTGAAGCTAAGCAGTTACTCCTCGCAGCCTCCAAAAGAACGTGTGGGAGCAACAAGTGTCTCGCGCCATGAATTTAAGTAGGCCAAGTATAGACGCTAGAATTTATACGTGAAATGAGAAAGAAACGAAGAGCATCATTATAGGTATATAAATAAAACTTGACACTACAAAAGCAATACTTAACACTTATATATAGTTTATGAGTATTAGAATGGAATACTAGTGTTTGGGAGATCCCAGTCACAGATAGGTGAGTTGACACGAGCGAGCTCAGTCAGTGCATTGACGGCAGTGAGTGAAGGTGTTCGCGAGTGTGTTGTCATACTTAGTGATGCTTGTGTCATGGGCTGGTAAGTGGAATATAAACCATCATGGGTCTCATGCCTCTGGAGTTTAAGGACTGCCTCACGGACAGTCCTTATTTCCGGAGAAGCTGCACACGCACGAGAAGGAGCTGGACCAGACCAATGCCGCGATTAAGGCGCTCATCAAGGAAGTGAAGGACCTCTACCAGGCCGCAGAAGTGAGTACATGAGGAGGGCGTGTATGTGCGTGGCGGCGTTGGTGGTGGTGACTCAGGTGATAAGATAAGGCGCCGCCCATGTCTGATACCCGCCTGCCTGCTACCACACCGCCCTCAGCAACATGGCCCCGCTGGGATGTGTGTCACCACCACCACTTGTCTGTTAAAATTAAAATTGGTAGCGTCACCTTACTTACCACCAACCCACCCACTACTCTGCTAACACTGCTAACTCATCACCATCACTCGTCTGGTGACACTTCTATCCTATCACTACCACCACAATCAAAACTATTATTGCTATTAATTATTTTTCGGTTATAATGGACGAGAACTGCGCGGCGGGCGCCACCGTCGTTACCACGTACGTTTTCTAAAATTATTTTTTGCTCAGTATAGATAGTACTGTGCTGTATTAATCCACTTCCGCGTAACCTTTTAAAACTTATATACATAGGTATTGTTTGAATTATATAGTTGTCAAATAGCGCATACAGACACCCTCCCCGTCCAAGAGGCCCCTTCACCCTTTACAAGGGTTAGGTTAAGGTTTCGGTTAGGTTAATAATCTCGTCGGGGGTCGAGAGAACGGAGCCCCACCGTTAGAAGGTTTTTGGTTTGGTAGGTTGGGTAATAATCCTCCCGGCAGGGCGGATCAGAGCGGACCACTCGGCGGCTGGTGGATGCGGGGCAGGGCGGGGCACATTTTTTTTCCAATACAATTCCGTCACTTTCCTGGTTTCTGAGACACTGACTATTATTTCCTGAAAAGTTTAGTGCTTTCTCTGATGGAGATACATTGTTTCAATGGAAACGGCGACCCTAGGATTTGGTGATTAAAATTACAAAAAAAAACTTTAATGGGTTTCGGGAAAAAATGAAAGTATCTCCATCTGAAAAAAAACACTAATTTTAGGCTAGGAAAAACTAGTCAGTGTCTCAGAAAGCACAGTCTTCGTCCATATTTACCATATTTTCTTCTACTACCACTGGTACTTTAATTACCACATCTACTACTTCTTACATGTCGCTACTAATGCCAATACCAACTATAAGTGTCACCAACTGCTACTTCTACTACTACTATACTTATACTAGTACTTTTTATAATTATACTAGTACTTTTTATACTAGTACTAGTAATTACTACTACCACATTACCCATCACCAACATCACCATCAGTATTTATCCAGTAGGCAATACACCTTATTCTCCCTCCTGCTCTCCCTTCCCCTCCCGTTACATTTTATTATCTGATCAAGCTTAGCATTGTATCGATTTACCAGTCACTCCGTTATCATCAATTACCTGACTATCGTGAGCAAGATACTCCCATTATCATTACCACCAACTATAATATAGTTATAGTCAAAATGGTACATTTCCAGTTTGACACCGAATTAACTTTGGTGGACGAAACTTTTTTTTATGATGAGTTTTGATGTGTATGGGATAAATATTTTCACTAGGACCATAATCCATTTGGTAGTCAAACCTATGATATTCTGACGAATTTGTATGAGTTTCACACGAAAATCACTTCGGAAACTCTTCTGTTTGCAACTTTGCTTCTACCCCCCCCCCCTTTACGATCTTGGTGGGAGTTTTGGGTTGGGGAGACGAAATTCACACCTACCTGATTTAATCTAACCTAAGCATACTAAGCAGGGGGAAATCACCATAAAACTTCAAGAAAAACAGCCTAAATCAACGAAAAATAAAGTTTTTCAAAACAGAGAAAATACTAGAATTTGGCAAACTGGAAAAAATCAAAAGTTTTGGTATTTTTGGCAGATATCAGACAAGCTTTTAGGTGATTTCTCCCCTGATTCCTAAACCTAATCTAACTTAACCTGAACTTATCCTTAACCGGTTTATTTTATAAACATAGTAGATGCATTCCTCCTCCCCCAAAAAATCTGCATCTCTAAAACAATTGAATTGCGACGGGAAACTCAAAGAGAGAAAGTCTCTTAGAATTCAATATGGTAAACAAAAACCATACTCCCAGTTGTGTAGAGTGCTATGGCTCTAGTGTTTAAATAATACCGTGTTTTTGAATAATCTGCGAACCGTTTCTGTCGCAAATCAAATAGACTAACTGCAATTTGTTGCAGTTTTTTTAGGTTTGGTATAGGTTCGGTTTCAACTTGTTTTTTCAATAATTTTTGTAATTTTTTGTTGCAAACCCACACACACACACACACACACACACACACACACCACACACACACACCACACACACACACAAAAGTTATTGCGACATAAATGGTTAGCAGATTCATTCAAAAACACATCAAAACTCGCCAGAAAAAAAATGTTTCGTCTTCCAAAGTGAATTCGGTGTCAAACTGGAATAATACCGCCAAGATAACCAGAATAATTGAATAATGATAATATTTAAGATAAGAATGGGTCTTGTAAGGTTATTATGAATCAGCAAGGAAGGATATAGACTTATAGAGTCATGGGTAAGTGAGGAAGAGATTATCCTGTAGGATGGCTGTGAGTAGCATGTTCAGTCAGTCAGTTCGTGAATCTATAATGACTCTCTGATTGTCAAGGAAGCTGAGAAGAGAGAGAGAGAGAGAGAGAGATATGACTGCTGTGGGTGAACTAATTTTATTACTTGTCATTAACCTGTGAGTTGAGTAAACACGATGAGTCGTTGAGTAGTGGGGTAAACCATAGACCTCTGCTGAGGATCAATGCATGAATATATGAATAAAGTACAGTGAATGCACGAGGCCTGGATGTGTGTGTTATTCACCTATGGTCTTGTTCACGCGAGTTGGACTTGCGATCGCCAGTTTCACCCTCCCGGTGGCATATTTCCGTTCTTTATGCGAGTATGTGGTTTCCGAGTGAAGACGCTTGGCTGTAGGTTCGAAACAAACCCTAGGATTTTCTCGAAAATACCCTCATTGTAATTCCCACACAAAGTTCCTCCAGCCAACGAGGAGAACTTTACCTACCCTATCCGTAACCTAACGTAACCTAACCTGACATGTTCAAGAGTAAACGCCACATACTCTTCCAGAAAATGGGAATATGCCTCCCTGCGACACCGGTGCGAGCTTGGAGCTCATTATTACCGATCTTAGGGTAATAGCTTAGGGTGTGTGTATGTGTGATGTGTGTGTGGTGAGGACAACGATGTAACTAATGTGGTGAGGTAAAAGCGTAAAAGTTAACAACTGCAACGAAATCGAAGTGGTGGTGATGAGGATGTGCTCTCTGCTCACGACCTCATGACCTCATTAACGAGTAACGCCATAACATGACACATTCCACCTTGCTCACACCAACACCTGCCACGGTAGTATTATGCATATGGATCATAATACCATTTGTGTTATATTGCTAAATATGTGGTAGGTAAAGTGGTGACCATTATTGTTATTATTGTTATTATTGTGTTTTTTCTTCATTTTAGCCCGAGTAGAAGGAATGAAGGAGGGGTTTTGGGTGGGGATAGGAAGAAAGATGACGTACTAGAATTCTAGGAAGGAACTGACTAATTATGAAATTGTTTAGAGCAAAATTAATAATGTTAAACATCATGCGTCACAGCTTCCTCCCAAGCCTCCTCCTTTTCTTCCTGTGCCGTGTCTTTCCCCTTGTACTTTTAATTCTGTCTATACAGTCAGGCAGCCTTGTAAGGACGACTAGATTTTTTTTTTTTTTTTTTTTTAGCCTATGTTATCCTTTGTAATCATTATCTTAGCTGCCCTTTACTTTTTTCAGTCCTGCTCTCACACGACGTAGTTTTAAGTATTTGTACAGTGAATTTTATATTTTCGTTACGTATAAGCAGGTAATGTCATTGTAACAGAGTTTGCGTTGTCTGGTGGTCCTCCTCTTCCTACCCGTGATGGTGGTGGTGATGATGATGTACAGTATTCACCCGATAAAGATGATAAGGGCGGTAGAACAATGGTCGGTTTTTTTTCTTGTATTTTTTTCCTGTGTGTGCATGTGTTTGAAGATTTGAGTATTTCCGTTGTTTTTGTTGTTGATATCATTGTTGTTGTTAAACATGGTATCTGGGAATCTGTTGGTGTGGGATATTTTGTAACGTTTGGACAAGGTATGTAATTAATCGAACTTTTAGGTACTACATATAGCTATTAGTAATTGTGTGTAGGGCTCTCTGCATCGCCTTTTTCTTCTTCTCTTTCTTTTGTTGCATGTTTTTAATTTCCTTTTCCTTTTTCTCCTCTTCTTCTTTTTCTCATTATTATTATCATTATTGTTATTATTATTATTTGTCTGGCTGGTCACGGGCGATCGAGTGTTGGGGTTGGGGTGGGAGGGCGCTTGATGCAAGGTAGTGGGAGGAAGGGGGGAATGCGGGGGCATGGCGGCACCTGTACTCACTACGTCTACATAGCCAGGTGCACTGTGTAGGGCTCTCATTAACTCAGGTGTGATGAGGGATGCCCCATTTTGCCCACTACATCCTATCCCTTCCTGCCTTCTTCCTCCTTCCCTTCTCGCCTTCCCTTCTTCTTCCATTCCTTTCTTTCCTCTTTCCTCATTTTGTCCAACAGACGAATAATAATATACAATTTTTTTTTTAAATACAAGAGTTTTTATTTTATTTATGTGTGTGTGCCTGTGTGTAAGTTTCATGGATGAATAGCCACCAATAGACATACAAATCCGTATTTAGAATCTGTCGGATTGAGTGAATGTGTGTGTGTGTCTTTAGCCGCCATGTTGTGTGGTGTGTGCTGGAGAGCCACGGACAGTTTCAAGTGAATAATGAGCCCTCATGTGGATGCGGGTTTGTGTGTGTGTGTGTGTGTGTGTGAGAGAGAGAGAGAGAGAGAGAGAGAGAGAGAGAGAGAATAACTTGAACGAAATTTGTTCCATGGTTTCATCTCTTAACAGTAGTCAACCCATTTTACCTTTCACCTCCTTCCTCTTTTCAGCATTGCGTGTTATATTTCTTATCTTTCCTACCTAATGATTTTTTGTTTTTATTCTTGTATACATTTTCTGATATTTGTCTGTAATCCTTTGGCGGAAAAAATAGGACTGTCCTGCTTTAGTTAAGATTAGTCCTCCCACACGCGATTTTTACTCGGTCAGGACAGACACACACACACACACACACACACACACACACACACACACACACACACATGTTACTTTTGTTTTCGTAATTGGATACCATTGGGTTTTGTTGTGTGTGTGGTGTGTGATATGTGTGTGTGTGTGTGTTGTGTGTGTGTGTGTTAATTGGCCAAGTGTAGAAAGCAAAGAGTAAATACAATCAGCTTGTTTGTTTACTTTCTGGTACCCTGCTAATGGCAATGATGTTTATAAGGTTACCACATCATGGGAGAGTTTACTTAAGGCATGGGAGAGCTTGTATATTTGTTGTTTGTTTTAATGAAACACGTATTTGTTTTATTGTTTACGTCGTTACCATGTTGTTCTTGGGTGGCACACTTGTTATTTTGACCCCCCCCCCTTCTCTTTCCTCACCATAACTACTATTCAATCCACTCACCCATCCATCCATTCCTGACTCACTCCCGTCCCTCTTCACCCATCGTTACCCATGCTATTTACTCTACCCAGTCCCTATTTAACTCCCTCAGCTTTTGTCGTTACTAGTACTTCCCTGTTCATGATGTCATCCTCCTCCTCCTCCGCTTTCTCTACATCTCTTCCATTCATCCCTCTTCTCTCCCTCCCATTTTCCTTTCATGTCTGCCTTTCTTCCATTTGCTCTTTTTGCATATTCTCCTTCCACGCCCACGCCAGCCCTAACATTCTTCACGGCCACCCACTCACACCCTCGACATTTTCTGGTCTTTTTTTGTGAAACTGTCTCGTCTATGTATTAAGTCTTGTGTTCCCTCTTTTTACTCCTCTCTCTCTCTCTCAGTCCTCTCTTCTCTCTCTTCTCTTCTCTCCTCTCTCTCTCTCTCTCTCTCTCCTCTCTCTCTCTCTCTCCTCTCTCTCTCTCTCTCTCTCTCTCTCCACTGTTTGTTTGCTATTATGTGTGTGTATGTGTTGAATTTCCGTAATTTGGTTTTATCCCTGGATCTATTTATGTAAAGAGATAATTCATGTTTTTTGCCTCCATACGTTTCCACATTTATGCCTTTGTGTTTGCCTGTATAAGCCCTTCTGTATGTCTGTATGTCCTCTCTCTCTCTCTCTCTCTCTCTCTCTCTCTCTCTCTCTCTCTCTCTCTCTCTCTCTCTCTCTCTCTCTCTCTCTCTCTCTCTCGTCTCTCTCTCTCTCTCTCTCTCTCTCTCACACACACACACACACACACACACACACACACACACACACACACACACACACACACACACACACACACACACACACACACCAAACTGAAGTTACACTATGAACAAAAAATGCAGAGAACAAGAAACAAACGGAGAGAGAGAAGAGAGAGGAGAGAGAGAGAGAGGGCATGTTATACGTAGTTGCATACCTGAAGGGGGAGAGAGAGGGAGTGAGGAGAAGGTTGGTAATGGTTTTGCTGAATCTCCTTGCTGGTAGGGCATTGCCAAATAAGGCTGGCATGGAGGTAAGGGTAAGGAGGGAGAGATGGAGAGGGGAGCAAATCTGTCTGTCTGTCGCTCTGTCTATCCATCTGTGTTTTCTCTTTCTCTCTCCGTCGTCATAAAATTGTCTGCGTGTGTGTGTGTGTGAGAGAGAGAGAGAGATAGTGAGAGAGGGGAATATACATAAGGCATATTTCTTACTCCTCCTTTGCTCCCTCCCGGTTTCCTTAACAAACCTACCGTACCTCCTGCAGCGCACCTGACCCCGTCCCGTTATCCTCCCTCCTTCTTACTCCTCCTTTCCGTGGCACTAAAATGCTCCCCTAAGGCCCACCTCTATGCTGTCCCACTAACCTCTTCATTCCTCCACCTCCTCCCATCACAGGCAAGGTCACACCGCTTGTAATATAGGATTCTCCAGAGAAGGGAAAGGTGTGTGTGTGTGTGTGTGGTGGCAAGACTAGAGGTAGAGGTGGAGGGGAGAGAGAGAGAGAGAGAGAGAGAGAGTAGTCAGTATATACTTCGTTATAAGTAGTCATGCATTATCTTGTTTTTATTCGGTTTTTCTGCTGAGGATTCAGTATATAGTGATACTAGCCTCCAGGTAATAGTGTACCCTGGCATCACTTA
>JACEEZ010018263.1:2500-17500 GCA_016584305.1 Chionoecetes opilio
CTCTCTCTCTCTCTCTCTCTCTTTTTCAATCTCTCTTTCTCCTATCATCTCTCTGTTCTCTGATTCTCGCCCTTGCAGTGAGTTTGTTTACGTTAATAATGGTAGCGTCCTGCGAAAGGGCTGGTTTGGTTACCTAATGAACCCGCTGGCAGTGAGACATGTTTCTACTACAGACTTAATGTGGTGGTGTGTTCGTGCGTGTGTGGGGTGTACGACTATGTGCCGCGTCCTACACTGATGAGAGGCAAGCGGGGTGAGTGTTCCTAGACTTAGGTTGGTTTGGTGTGTGTGTGTGTGTGTGTGTGTGTGTGTGTGTGTGGTGTGTGGTGTGTGTGTGGTGTGTGTGTGTCGGTTCTGTATGTGCCGTGCCCTTCTATCGGTCGCCAATGGCTTTTGTCAATATACAGAAATGTAGAAATGAAATATGTATGTAGAATGTATAATGTAGAATGTAGTGTTGTAGTATGTATAATGTATGTATATGTAGAAAAGAAATGTATTAAGTTATATTAAGTTATGTTATCACTACAGACACTGACTTCATGGGCGAAAGCAAATGAAAAATATACATGCATAATAAAAAAGACTGTGACGAGTTAGGATTTTGCAATTTCTTTTTGAAGTTAACCTTTTAAGTATTACAGATTTGTGTTGTAAAATACGTCTTTTTTTAAAGTTATGTACATAATATGAATACATGACCTGTCAACAAGTGGGGTGTGTGTGTGTGTGTGTGTGTGTGTGTGGTGTGTGTGTGTGTGTGTGTGTGTGTGTGTGTGGGTGTGTGTGTGTGTGTGTTGTGTGTGTGTGTGTGTGTGTGTGTGTGTGTGTGTGGTGTTGGTGTGTGCGTGTTGTGTGTGTGTGTGTGTGTGTGTGTGTGTGTGTGTTTGTGTGGTGTGTGTGGTGCGTGTCGTGCTGGTCGTGCGTGTGGGGGTGGGGGTGTGCTGCGTGCGTGGTGCGTGCGTGGTGTGCGTGCGTGTGTGTGTGTGTGTTGTGTGTGTGTGGGGTGTGTTGTGTGTGTGTGTGTGTGTGTTTTGTGTGTGTGTGTGTGTGGGGTGTGTGTGTGTGTGTGTGTGTGTGTGTGTGTGTGTGTGTGTGTTGTGTGTGTGTGTGTGTGTGTGTGTGTGGTGTTGTGTGTGTGTTTCAGTCTTCTGTTTATCTTTTCTGTATTGTTTGGGTTTTTAACATCTTCTGTCTTTCTATATCTCCAGCTGCTTTTTTTTTTTTCCTCCTCTCTCTCTCCTCTCTCTCTCTCCTCCATCTCTCTCTCTCTCTCTCTCTCTCTCTCTCTCTCTCTCTCTCTCTCTCTCTCTCTCTCGTCATCTCCTCTCTTCTCTCTCTCTCTCCTCTCTCTCCTCTCTCTCTCTCCTCTCTCTCTCTCTCACACACACACACACACACACAAGCTCTATCGTAGGCCATCGCTTTTGATTCTTCGACAAAAAAATCCCTTTCAAAACTTCCCTAATGGGTGGCTGGGCTCTTCATGCTGGAATTACCTCAACCAATTCTCTTAGAAACTTTCTTTGCTAGTGTAAAAAAAAGTTGGAGAAAGATTTTGGCTGAAAATTAGAGAGAGAAAAAGAGGGGCAGTGTTTGCCTGGAAATAAGAAAAAAAGTTCAGAAGCAAGTAGAAGCGCACACTTGTTCGCCTTTCATACAAGCAGGCAAGAGAAAACACACACACACACACACAGATAGATAGATAGATAGATATATTTATTGACCACAGCTTTATACATAAATTACACATAATATCATTAATAAATAGACAAAAACACTCAATGTCCAAAAAATGAAACTTCCCACAAATTTTGAGTAACAACTGTAGTCCAACAAAAAATAATTACTAAAACTACTACTACTACGATAAACTACTAACACATAAAATTCAACAAGCAGCCAGCTTGATCTACGTCCTATGAAAGACAAAAAAAATGAAATAAACTATTAACGGAAAAGAATATGCATTTCTTAAGTATAAACTATTTAAAACTTCATGAAAAATTTTTGCATGTTACTACATCACTGAAATTAGAGAATACGTCATGAACAGTATTAATCTGTAAAGGTTTCTAATGTGTTGTGTTATAGGGCACACTCTACCACATGTTGTTTCTGTTTGTATGTCACCACATACACACAGGCGCTCCTCGAGAGGAAGGCGACCACGTCCGCGCCTGTTTCCAGCGTCCCGTTTCCACTACTAAACTATGACCACAGACTCGAAAACGTGTAAACGACACCCTATGTAGGTCGTTAATTACATGTTTCTTTTCATAAAATGTCATGTACTTTAAATTCAGGGTTAATTGTTTTATATACATTGCATCTTGTTGCCTCAGAGTTAGCAATTGTATTATGTACATTATACAACATAGAGGACACGTGAGGGACATTATTGTATGTCATGTGGGCCACAAGTTTTCCACCGGGGTATTTAAAGACAAACATACTTAAGAGCGAAAGACAAAGGGTCATCGTTCATTTTAAACGTCTCTCTGACCACATACTATGATAAAACTTGTGTTTGTTTGTGTCTTAGAAGGTCAGGCAGCGAGGGGTATCCTAACTCAGCACAACATACATTATTGGTAGTGGCTCTCCTTACCCCTAACAACTCCTTCATGGCCCAATTGTACAATTTAATGGTAGGTTTCACGTCAGCGCCTACCCAAGACTCACAGCCATACAGTAAAGACGACATGAGGGCAGCATCGAACAAACGACGTTTTACAATAAAAGGAATGTCATTGTTTTTTTCGATAAATGAGACAAATTTTAAAACATGACATAACTTGTTTTTGTGCATGTATTTTCACAGCAATTGACACCGAACCGTCCACACGTGAAGGGAGTCTCCAGATACACGTAGCTGCTGCAGGGCTCCACCACTAACCCGTCCACGCGCAGCGGCTCGGCGTCCCCTGCTTGACCGTTTATCACGAAAAACTTTGTTTTACCTATATTTATCTTCATTCCATATTCATCACAAAATTCCTTTAATTTTACAAAACTTCTTTAACATGTTGTCCTGGTCGTAGCAAGTATCACCGCATCATCCATATACAACAATATGTGCGGGCCATTCTATAAATGTCTCAGGACTACAATTATCTCTCATCATTTTTACCAACTCGTCTACATATAATATAAATAGGAGACAAGATTGGACAGACCTTGCCTTACTCCGACGGTGGAGGTGACAACTGCACAGCCTAAAATACTTTCCGTGACGCGGTACATGGCAACTATAGCTGCAAGCATCATCATTCCACAACCTAAAACGCTTCAGAGTCATAAACAACTTTTGTCTTGGCATTACGTCATATGCCTTCGAAAAATCAATGAAAGACACGAATAACTTGTTTTTCTTCCCCCTTTGCGGAGTCAGTGAGTAGCCGTAACGTAACAATATGTTCCGGCATCCTCGCTTTTGTTGTGCTCCGGCCTGCTCCCGACACGGCTTAAACCACTGGCCTAGTCTATGACAGAGGACCATGTCGTACAGCTTGGTGATGGAGTTAGTAACACTAATTCCCCGATAATTATCTGGGTTTATCCTGTCCCCTTTCTTAAAGATGGTAAAATCTTTGCCCTGGTCCATGATAAAGGATACTGACCACTCATGAACACTCTGTTGAAAAGGGTAACAATAGTCAAAAACAGTGTACAGGCAACAGCGAAAATATACCAGGCGATATTCCGTCCGGGCCCGCAGGCTTTGTCTGGCTTCATATTCTTGACTTGATCAAAAATTTCTGCAGGTGAAATGGGGCTATCTAACACTGGTATGCTAACCTCTGTGCTTACTTCCTCGTTGGGTGGGACATGTGGGGGATTAAGTATTCTCTCAAAGTGTGTCTTAAAATCTTCATCTCCGGTGACACCTCTTTTCCATATTTTGACACATCAAAATTACCTCTCCAGTCTATGGCTCGCCACACTCTAACATCATCTTTGTCCTGTAACAACCTCTCCCATTTACCTAAATGATCATCCCTGACTTCTATATCCTGGTCATGGCTCTTACTCCGAACAGCGCAACTGTAGAGCTCATTGGATATCATATTGGCTAAACCATCAAATCATCATCGTTGTCAACATCTATATTCACATCAACAACACTATTCTCAAAAAGTTCCCTGTCAATGTCAGAAAAGCGCACAGGCTTCCTTGATAACCTGTGTCTGGCAGCGTTGCCGTGTGGTGCTGAGTGGTCTCCCAGCGCCGACGCCCTCTCGCACACCGGGCAAGATTCACAACCTGTACTTGAAACAGTGAGAGAAATCGGGGCGTGGTCTGATGGGAGACCGCTCCGCTGTAATACCCGGAAATCTGTGATATACCTTATCATCTCATAGGATGCTACACATGTATCAATCTCTGAAATCCACGTGTCTTTTTTCTTATAAGTTTTTTTTACCAACATAGTGTCTACATGATGTCTTAAGATTGTTAACAACAAGTAAATTGTTCTCAGTGCATAAAGACGACAATAATTCCGCGTTGGCATTTGCTGTTTAATGTCATCAGGTATTGTAGGGTAAGATAATCTTTCACTGCTGGGAACATTTAAGTGGGCGATAAGTCTTTTACTGATTTCCGAAGCGGGCATTCATATCCCCTACAATAATGCATCCATTCTTAACATGATTTGCACACAGTCTTTCCTGAATAGTGGCGAAGGACACATTGGAAAAGTATGGTGAGTCACTCGGCGGTATATAACAAAACCCTAACAAAGTATTAGGCATATTTTTAAACTGAAGCCATACCTGATCACCGATATCATCAATAGCTTGCACATCATACCTGATCACATCAATAGCTTGCACTAAGTGCGTGAGACTTGTCCTCACACACACCACCACACCCCCTCTGTTAGGTGAACCAGCCACCTCACTGCGGTACGACACGTATCCGGGCACCACGACTGGTAAACCTGTTTTTATTTCAATAAGGCAAATAACATCATATTGGGTTAATACTTGCAAAACACTATTTTTCTCTATTTTGGTATGTATGCCATTGACGTTCCACGATAGAATTGTCAAGTCACTCACTCGCTGTGGATCGGTTAGAAAAAAGACTGTGGACTCCAGCTGTCAATGACACAGCCATCCCTGTAGAGTTTCCTTTCCCGGGTGTCGAGGCGGACCACGCAGCCTGCATTCTCGGGCCGCTCCTTTTCTGTCCTCTCAGCATCCCGCAGTCGTTGCCACTCTTTCCTCACGGATGGGTGAATGTCCTTTTTTACGTATATTTTCTTGTACGGTTCATTGCTGTTCTTGAGGTTCTTGGTATGCTCCAGGATGCCACTGCGTAAGGTTTTATCTCGCAGCGTCAGAAGTATGGGTCGGCAGCGGCGGGCAGACGCGTCGGCAGTACGCCGCCCCAACCTGCGGTGCGTTCCATCCACGGCGCCCGTCCCCATCGTTGCCCACACCTTCCCGAGCTTGGCATCGTCTGTCAACGCGCCGTCGAGAGCTTCATCTTCATCAGGAACACCTAGGATGACTATATTCGCTTCCCTCTCCTTCCGGTCCAAACTTTCCAGATAGAGTTGATGCTTCACGATAATCTCATTCTGCTGCTCCAATTTTACCTCTAAAGCAGCGATCTTCTTGTTCGTGGCATTCTCCGGTGACGTGACAAGAGTCTTTAGTGACTCTAACTCCGTCATTACTTCAGTGAGCTTCTTCGTGATCTCCAATAAACTGCCGTTCTCGTCGTTTGCAGCCATTATAACATCTATCAACTCATCTTTATTTATCCTTAGGAGTTGGCTGCGTTGCATGCTTCTGAGATCAGACATTTGCTTAGCCATTTTTGAAGTGAGGGTAATCAATGGGTATAACTGTCAATCTTGAGCAAACAAGCCATAAACAATGACGTATTATGACGTCGCTGATATCCACTGCGCATGCGCAAACGGAGGAGGCAGGGTCGAGAGGGGTTTCAGCCTGGCTATTTTACTTTTCACAGGTCACAACGGCTAAGTCCAAATACTCCCCAAACTTCACCGTATATCCTCAGGTTCTTGGAACACTCACAGACCTTTTTGTCGTAGTGGTGTGACCTCTAACATGCGCTTTTGCTTCCAAAATGCAGCAAAATAACAGGGCTCTCAAAGGGACGCACTCGGCTGGCTGCCTTGGCGACAGCACGCGCGCACACACCACACAGCGAGTCGGAGACAGCAACGAGCCATGAGCAAGGATATTACAGATGCGATCGCACACACAAACATACACAACAGCTTCGCTCAACACACACAGCTTAATAACATTCTGCAACGAGAGTTGTACCAGCAGATTTATAACGATATGGTAAGGATATTTAATTTTGTATGAATACTACTATAGAATAAAATGTTTCCTTCTGAATTGCACACACACACCTTATAGCTTATAACTGGGTCTGCTACGAGAGTTTGCCGCAGACTTATCCACGAAGCCTTATGGAAAAGGTTATTAATAGTTTTTCTTACCCAATCCCTACTGTTTCAAACTTTACTTGATTGCACCCACCATCCCCAGATTTATCTGCTTCCACCAACACTCCCCTACTTCTTCATAGTTCAAGTTTGCGTCGGAAGGGCCTTTCAACTGCACTCCTCAACGCCTTTCCTTCGCCCGAATACGTTAATTAATCACTTTTACCTTCACCTTAGACATTTCTTCTCTCTTCTCCTGCCTCCCGTTATTTTCTTTTGTTTCCACCCTCCTCTTTCCCCAAATACTCCCCCCCTATACCTCTTCACCCCTAGGAAGGTTGTTGTACCTCACAGTTTTTCATTCATTGTTTTCTGTTCAAACTTTTTCTATCGGCACCCCCTTCTTCTTGCTCCTGTTCTTTACCCTCTTGCTCCCCTTAAGCCCCTTCTCGATCCAACATTAGTTTCTCTCCTTTATTCTTTCTTCACTCACCCCTTCTCTTACCCTCCTCCACCCTTCCCCTTTCTTCCCCTCCTTGACCCCCCCTGGAACCACCCCTGCCCGCCCTTGCCTCGCTCCAGGACATGTTTCTCCCCCCCCCCCCCCTCTCTGCCTAGGGGCGCTCCAACCGGTTGGGCTTCACCCGGGAACGGGGGGCTGCACTCGACACCCCTCCCCCCGCTGCAGAATCAACAGGGATTTGCACACGGATTTGTCTCGCCGCCTCCACGGACGGGGACACACGCACGCACCACCGCAACCACACCAACACAAACCCCACCACACACACCCACACACACACACACACCACACACACAACCACACACGCACCCCCCCCAAACACACGCGCCCACGCAGCCACCAAACACAACACAACAAAAAGACACACACACACACCACGCACCCCACGCACACACAGCACACAACCCCCAACTCACACCACACAAACCACACACCCCCACACGCACACACCCACACCACACCCACAACACCGCACACACTTCCAAAAACTTTTGCCACCAAACTGCTAAAAATTTAAATTATGAGTCAATGTAATCAGCAGGTTTGGTGTTTATAATTTTTTCATTTTTTCTTTTTCCTTTCATCCCGGGCTCGGGATTATAACTTGCGGGTTTACAGGATGTGTTTAAAATTTATTTGCTTTTTAACTCAAACAAAAATTAACGGGTTAAATGCCACCCGGGAAAATAGGATATATTATATGTCATTTTCTAGTGAAGTATCCCATGTCTAGATTATTTTAAACCCCAGAAAAAATACATTTATTATTTGGTTTTTAAAAGGATATGGGGGATTTTTATATTTTACATCATAAAAAAGGGAGACGATACTTATTTTGTACACCCTTTTAGCACTCCTCAGTCCTCTTTGAGGCTGTCAAAGCCCGTAAACTCGTGAAGAAAATTGTCATAAAGATCCTATTGCAAAGTTGTGCCATGGCCCCGTTATCCTTTTCTGCCCCCCCCCCCCCCCCCCGTCACCCATTTAAAGTCCATGAAGTAAAAAACATAGTGCTGAAACCCGGAATGTAAGGTTATTCGCGTGCTTTTATTTTATGCATGTATCCAGACACCTTAATGTCATTGACTTTCACAGACCACAAAATCACAACATCCCCCCCCTCCACACACACACAGGTCAAACAGGTCACCAGTCACACACGCACACACCCCCACACAAAACACCACAACAACACCCCACA
Source organism: Chionoecetes opilio (assembly GCA_016584305.1). Classification (NCBI taxonomy): domain Eukaryota; kingdom Metazoa; phylum Arthropoda; class Malacostraca; order Decapoda; family Majidae; genus Chionoecetes; species Chionoecetes opilio. The sequence goes on from JACEEZ010018263.1 coordinate 10,664, forward strand.
ACCCCCCCGCCGCGCGGCGCGGAAAAACCGGCGTCTCGTCTCGTTTTTTTTTTTTGCTCGACTTTTTTTTTTACGTCGATTTTTAGAAAAAAGTAAACACATCTCAAAACCTCTGAAATTTCACACTTTTTTTTGTTGCGTTCTCCCCTTTTGGTTGGTGTGTGTGTGTGTGTGTTGTGTGTGTGTGGGGTTGTGTGGTGTGTGTGTGTGTGGTTTTGTGTGTGTGTGTGTGTTGTGCTTTCTTTTTCGGGGGTGTGTGTTTCACCCCTGGGCTTTTCCCCGCAGCTGGCTCGCGATGTCTTTCCCCCTCATGGCGACTTGGAACTCATTATTACCGATCTTTGGGCAATGCTGGACCCCCACAAAACCACACACCCCCATCCCCTTGCTCAAGGGGGACAGTAAACCGCCCAGATTTGTCAGTAAAAAATCCCGGGGAGCGCGGGATTCGAACCGCCTACCCAAAGAATGGGAGATTAATGGATTCCCCAAAGGTAGGTCATGTCTCACCAATTTATTGAGTTTTTTAAATAGGAAAGTTTATGAGACGGCAGATAATGATAAGGATTAGATATATTATCTGGACTTTAGTAAGGCATTTGACCAAAGTACCACACGAGCGACTCTTAAATAAGGTTAGGGCTCATGGTATAGATGGAAGTTCTTCATTGGATCAGAGTTTGGGCTAATTAATAGGCAACAAAGGGTTACAATAAATGGTTCCAAATCTGAATGGGGGCTGGTGACAAGTGGAGTTCCACAAAGGGGCTGCTTTGGGCCCATTACTATTTTTGATTTACAAACAACGACTTGGATAGTGGGATTAGCGTGATATCAGCAAGTTTTCTGATGATACTAAGTTAGGTAGGATTATTGGATCACAGTCTGACGTTAAACATATTGCAGGGAGACTTAGATAACTTTAAAGAGTTTGGGGAGTCAGATGGCAGATGGAATTTAATATTGATAAATGTAGCGTTATGAATGTTGGTAGAAAAAACCCTGGTAATAGATACACCATAAGCAATGTATCCCTGAAAAGATCAGAAGGTGAAAAAGATCTTGGAGTGAGGGTGAGCCCGACCTCCGACCTAGGAAACAATGTATTGAGGCCAGAAATAGAGCTAATAGAGTATTAGGATTTATTACGCAGAAGTATTAAAAGTAGAAGGGTTTAAATTATTCTAAAAACTTTATCTGGCTCTAGTCAAAGGGCCCCACCTTTGACTATGCAGTTCAGTTTTGGTCTCCATATTACAGGATGGATATAGTGTTGTTAGAAAAAGTGGCAGAGAAGGATGATCAAAATGATACAAGGGATGCGTAACTTTAGTTATGAGAAGAGATTGAAGTTATTAAAATTACACTCACTCGAGAGACGCAGAGTAAGGAGCGATCTGATAGAAGTTTTTAAGTGGATAAAGGGATTTAATAAAGGAGAGGTAGGAAAAGTTCTTACGGCTTTTAACCAGGGTAGAACAAGAAGTAACGGATTCAAGCTGGAAAAGCGTAGATTTAGAAAGGAAATAGGGAAAAACTGGTTCACAAATAGGGTGGTGATGAATGGAATGGTCTCAGTAGACAGGTAGTTAGTGCTGAGTCATTGGGGAGCTTTAAAGGGGAGCTGGATAGGTTCATGGATGGGGATGAAAGGTGGATGTAGGTAGTGTTAGGTGACAGGAACTACCACGTGTAGGCCTCGCGGCCTCTTGTAGCTTCCTTATTTTCTTAAGTTCTTATGTTCTTATGAGATCAGCACGTTATCAACCTGACCATCGTACGATGTGTGTGTGTGTGTGTGTGTGTGTGTGTGTGTGTGTGTGTGTGTGTGTGTGTGTGTGTGTGTGTGTGTGTGTGTGTGTGTGTGTGTGTGTGTGTGTGTGTGTGTGGTGTGTTGTGTTGTGTGTGTGTGTGTGTGTGTGTGTGTCATTCACCAATGGTCTTGTCCACGCGAGCTGGCTCGCGATCGCCAGTTTTCACCCTCTCAGTGCGAGCTTGGAGCTCATTATTACCGACCTTTGGGCAATGCTGGGACCTCACACACCACACAACCCCATCCCCTTGCTCAAGGGGGACAGTAACCACCCGGATTTGTCAGTGAAAAATCCTCGGGAGCGCGAGGACTCGAACCGCCTACCCACACAATGGGAGGCGTCACGTTATCAACCTGACCATCGCGTGTGTGTGTGTGTGTGTGTGTGTGTGTGTGTGTGTGTGTGTGTGGTGTGTGTGTGTGTGTGTGGGGTGTGTGTGTGTGTGTGTGTGTGTGTGTGTGTGTGTGTGTGTGTGTGTGTGTGTGGGGTGTGTGTGTGCTGTGTGTGCGTGTGTGTGTGTGACCAGAACTGAACCACATATTCCAAGTGTGACCTCATAAATCCTGTCTAGAACCTTTTCATTAACTACATGGGGCCTTAACTACATGGGGATTTAACTACATGGGGATTTAACTACATGGGGATTTAACTGCATGGGGATGTTAACTACATGGGGATTTATGATTAAGATCCTTTGAAATTAAACTTAACAAGCATCTTTCGTTATTTTTCCTTTTGCTGCTCTCCAATTATTGTAGATTTTTACACTGCTAACAATTACACTGAAGTCCTTTTACTGCGTGATATTACATAGCTCCTGAGTGGGGAGGAGGAGGAGAGAGGGAGGAGGAGGAGGAGGGGGAGGAAGGGGAAGGAGGGAAGGAGGAGGGAGGAGGAGGGGAGGAGGAGGAGGAGGAGAGGAGGAGGAGGTATTGAGGTACAGGAGGCGGGTACACGAGCCTCCCCGCTGCAACACTCGCCACACAAGACACATTTGCCCGCCGTTAGCGCCGGGTTCCCGCCAGGACAACGACGCGACCACAGCATTCCCCGACTTCGCGCGGCGTCGAGGGTGAGGGGGGAAGGGTGAGGGGAAGGGTGAGGGGAACGGTGAGGGGAACGGCGAGGGGAACGGGAGGGGAAGGGGGAGGGGCTCGATGCAATGATGGGAAAAGTTTGAAAGGTTTTCTTGGTTGTCACGAGCTCACGACACTAACAGAAGGGTTTGAAGGACACACAAAACAGAATAAATGAATAACTGTAATATTGGTTCTGGTGAAAGTATTACCAATTTTCCTTCAATTATACACAGGGGTTTTTTTTTGGGGGGGGGGTTTAATAATAAATGGAGGTGACACACACCCCACGCACGCACGCACGCACGCACGCACCCGCACGCACGCACGCCCCCCACCCCCACGCACCACGCACCACGCACACGCACCACGCACCACACCCCCGCACACACACAAAAAAAAAACACCCCACACCCCCACACACACCCCCCACGGCACGTACTCTATAGCATGTTTGAGTGCTGTAATACGTATAGTATGATGAAGGTAGCGATTCAACAAAGCTGAATGTGCAGTAATTATTCAACCAAAAAATTACGCGAGCGAAAACTTTGCTTCTCTAACGTAATTAGAATTATAACGCACGCACGCGCACACACACACACGCACACACACACACGCACACGCACACGCACACACACACGTAATTGATATGAATGTGTGTGCACGGATGGTGCACACGTGATCTTGTCCAATCGAGTGGACAAGACCATGGGTGAATAACATACACACACAAACACATGTAAATTATATGAACATGTGTACACGGACATTATATTACATGTATATATATATATATGTGTGTGTGTGTGTGTGTGGGGGTGGGGGTGTGTGTGGGGGGGGGGGCAGTGTGTGCGTATAATTATAATATGTTAGAGTAGCAAAACTTTTGATAGCGTTATTCTTTGGTTGAATAATCACTCCCATGGAATCGCTACATCCTTCATGAAATACATTTAATAACCTTAATACATTCCTCCATTCTGACAGGGACTTGATTCTCTCCTTCCTGCCACTCGTGCGTTCTGTCCCTCATCCCTTTACTCCCTGAATCTGGTCCGTCGATCAACACCATTGCACTGTTCCTTCCTGAATACCGCTGCCGTGGGACTGTCCAGGCAGGCTCACAGGCAGGTCGCTACAGGCACTACAGGCTGCTCATCATGGTATACTCGGAGCAACACGTATTTTTCGCCACCTACTTAACTGATAGAGGTAGAAGTATTATTCCAGATGAACACCGAATTCACTTTGGTGGACTAAACAATTTTTTTCTGGTGAGTTTTAGTGTTTTAAATTAATCTGCTAACCGTTTTTTCCATCGCAAATTATTATTATTATTATTAATTTTAGTTAGGTAAAGGTTAGGTTAGGTTAGGTTAGGTATAGGTTAGGTTAGGTAGGAAAAGGGTTTAGGTTGGGGTAAAGGTTGGGTTTAAAGTTAGGTAAGGTTAGGTTAGGTATAGGTTCGGTTTGGTTCAATTTTTTTTTGGTCATTTTTGTTGAAAAATCACACCAAAAAAGTTACTTGCGATAAAAAATGGTTAGCAGATTAATTCAAAACTCATCAAAACTTACTAGAAAAAATAAGTTTCGTCCACCAAAGGAAGTTCGGTGTTCATCTGGAAATGTAAACCCAGGTAGAGAGCCTGCACACACACACGGATCCTATATACGTACATGGCTATGGTTGTGTACTTCAATGTGTTGTGGGGTGTGTGTGTGTGTGTTTTGGTGTGTGTGTGTGTGTGTTGTGTGTGTGTGTGTGTGGGGGGTTGGGGGTGGGGGGGTGGGGGGGTGGGGGTGGTGGGGGTGTTTTGGGGGGTGGGGGTGTGTGTGGGTGGGTGGTGTGGTGGTGTGGGGGGGTGGGTGGTTTTGGGTGGGTGGGTGGGTGGGTGGGGGGTGGGGGTGGGTGGGTGGGTGGGTGGGTGGGTTTGGGGGGGTGGGTGGGTGTGTGGGTGGGTGGGTGGGTTGGGTGGGGTGGGTGGGTGGGTGGGTGGGTGGGTGGGTGGTGGGTGGTGCGCATGGCTATGGTTGGCGGTGGGTTCAGGGAGACACGTTGGAAAAGTAATGATTTTAACACTATTTGATACTGTTGCTCTACATAATGTGTGTTATTATGATGGATATCCGTCATTCACGTCCCAAACACACACATAAACGCACGCAAAATAGTATCATGCGCCAGGCCAGACACTATTTGACTTGTAAAAATATTATCATATATTCCAGCTTTTTTGAAAACAGACACGACAAAAATATATGCAACTGCAACATCGTCCTGGTAACAGCTGAAATTCTTTACGTGCACACATGTCTTATGTTTCGTCTCTATATCCACATTACACATGACCTTGAAAACACGAGAGCTTCATTCTCGCTCCTCGCTTCCCTTTGCTTCCTTCTCTTCCTTTCTCTTCTCTCACTGTGATGCAAGAGAGGGTTCCAGTTTGAATTTTTTCCACTCAATCTTTCTTTATCGCTCATTACGTTAGTGTTTTTCTTCGGTTTACAATTTATGATTCTAAACAGCGAGGGAGAAAAGGGTCGGAAAATATACAATGATATATAAGTGACAACGTGTTTGTTTCATTAAATATCCATGAGTCTCTTTCTTTACTGTGTTGGGTGTGGGAAGATAATTTGGTGGGTGGTTTTTTGACAATTATGATGAGGAAGATGTGGGGTGTTGGTGTGTGTGTCATTAAGTTAGCCTCGGACAAACCCCCAAAAATAAAAATTTAAAACCCCCGTTAAATATTTTTGGTTCTGGGGAAATTTAAACCCAATTTTCCTTCAATTATACACATGGTTTTTTTTTGGGGGGGGTTAATAAAAAATGGAGGTGACACACACACCCGCACCAGCACCACGCACGCACGCACGCACCACGCACGCACGCACGACGCACGCACGCACGCACGCCGAGGGCACGCCCGCAGCACCCCACAAACACACACACACACACACACACCACACACCACACACACACACACACACCACCACCACACACACACAAAACACCCCCAACACACACACACCCAGTACTGCTATAGCATGTTTGAGTGCTTTTAAACGTATAGTATATGAAGGTCGTTTAAACAAAGCTAAAATGTGCAGAAATTATTCAAAAAAAAATTACGCGAGCGAAGTTTTGCTTCTCTAACGTAATTGAATTAAAAACGCCGCACGCGCACACAACACACGCACCCACACGCACACGCACACCACACGCACCCACACACACCACACGTAATTGTTTATAAAATGTTGTGCACGGATGGTGCCCCCTGATCTTGCCCAAATCGAGGGGCCGACCATGGGTGAAAAACATCCCACACAAAACATTAAATTATATAAACATGTGTCACGGACATTTATTACATGTATATATAATTGTGTGTGTGTGTGTGTGTGTGTGGGGGGGGGGGGGCAGTGTGGCGTATAATTATAATATGTTAGAGTGAAAAACTTTTGTTTGCGTTATTCTTTGGTTGATAATCACTCCCAGGGAAAATGCTACATCCTTCATGAATACTTTAATAACTTAATCTTTCCTCCATTCTAAACAGGGACTTGATTCCTCCTTCTGCCACTCGTCGTTCTGTCCCTCATCCCTTTACTCCCTAAATTGGCCCGTCGATCAACACCTTGCACTTTTCCTTTCCTGAATACCGCTGCCGTGGCTGTCCGCAGGCTCACAGGCGGGCGCAAGGCACTACAGGCGCTCTCATGTTTCTGGGAGAAACACGAATTTTTCGCCACCTATTTAACTGATGGGGAGAATATTATTCCAGATGAACACCAAATTCCTTTGGTGGACTAAACATTTTTTCTGGGGGTTTTAGTGTTTAAAATTATCTGCTAACCGTTTTTTCCATCGAAATTTTTTATTTTATTAATTTTAGTTAGAAAATTTAGTTAGGTTGGGTTTGTTGGTTGGTTGG
>JACEEZ010018264.1:0-19138 GCA_016584305.1 Chionoecetes opilio
TGTTTTTTTGAGACTCACTATAAGCTAGCAGTCCAGGCACGGGTAACATAAACACATGGTAAACCCCTTAATGTTTATTTACAACTAATCTCCCACAAGCAAAATAGCACACCAGCAAAAGATTCATCCACTCACTCACGCCCTAAATATCTTCCCTACATATGCCTATGATAGCCTACCGCTTCTGGTTATCTGGCTGGGGAATAGATATAAGGGGTTTATGGTTTCTCACGCTTTCGCCGACCTGGGGAAGCCCCTGTAGCTGTGGTACTCTCGTCACTGTACGCACGTGGTCGCTCTCCTGTCTAGCGACTCTCTCCTCGCTCCCAGCTCGCGTCTGCCCCAACCAAACCCTCCTTCTCCTCGCGGTGTAGCTCGCCCTGCGTCTGTTAGTAGGAATCAAGCACCAGACACGCGGGGAACTGGAAGGAGGTGGCAAGAGGTCCCGAAGACGTCCTCTGCTGGGGGAGATGTAGTCGTGGCCGTGACCTGTAACAGAGTGGGCGACCCAGGTCGCCCTGCCTCGTCCTGGCTGCTCCAAGATGGCGGCTGGTGGCGAGTTGCCACTTCGGCTCATCTTAAACATATTTTCTATACCCTTTTTCTTATTATGCATGCCTGAATTCCATTCCTATCAGCCACCACATGCAATTTACCCAGGGTGCTAACGCTAGCGCACCCCGCTACTGTGGGAGGCAGTTGAACCTAAAACCCCTCCCACAGACTGGAATCCTTTCCCGCCACCAGAAAAACATTAACTGGCATCCGCCAGCGGGAACAACAGCCTGGCGCCAAGCGCAACTATGGGGACTTGAATGCCTATACAATGTCTAGCCATTACAAGCCTATACTACTGTGGTGCTGTCAGCCTATACTACTGTGGTGTTGCCAGCCTATACTACTGTGGTGCTGTCAGCCTATACTACTGTGGTGCTGTCAGCCTATACTACTGTGGTGGTCAGCCTATACTACTGTGGGGTTGTCAGCCTTTTACTACTGTGGTGTTGTCAGCCTATACTACTGTGGTGCTGTCAGCCTATACTACTGTGGTGCTGTCAGCCTATACTACTGTGGTGTTGTCAGCCTATACTACTGTGGTGCTGTTAGCCTATACTACTGTGGTGCTGTCAGCCTATACTACTGTGGTGTTGTCAGCCTATACTACTGTGGTGTTGTCAGCCTATACTACTGTGGTGCTGTCAGCCTATACTACTGTGGTGCTGTCAGCCTTTTACTACTGGGGGTGTTGTCAGCCTATACTACTGTGGTGCTGTCAGCCTATACTATTGTGGTGTCAGCCTATACTACTGTGGTGTTGTCAGCCTATACAACTGTGGTGTTGTCAGCATATACTACTGTGGTGTTGTCAGCCTATACTACTGTGGTGTTGTCAGCCTATACTACTGTGGTGCTGTCAGCCTGGGGGGTTAGCCATAGAGCCAGCCTTGAGACACCGGGCGAGCCAAGGATAATAGACCTCTATTATACTATCCTTGGGGTGGACAGTAGAGTGCGTGTTCCCTTATTCCCTGCACGTGGTTGTAAGCTTATAAAGGGGTAAGAGGACAGACACTTGATATCCCTCCCCTGGTAGTGTCATTGCCTAAAGCAGGAAAATGTATGTCATATTGTGTGTCAAGGGATTGTACTAAATATGTCCACTATAGATTGACCGTTTCACTCTTTCTCTCTAACCCCACCCCTTTTTATGCTTTGCCATAGTGCCATATGACCTCTGATGTCTGGCATTTTCCCTTTTTTTTGGGCATTACAATCAATCACTATAGATTGTGTAATTTTGGAGTTTATATGAACCGTATACGTCAGCTTTCGTGCTTTGCTATTCAGTGTTAGTGTTGACAGCAATTATGGGTTGAGAGTAATGTGTCGGCACTAAGCATTGAAGAAAAAGCTACAAGAAAGGTTGGTCGGTTATGCTTCAATTTTGACTTAAAGTTATCGATTTTGACCAAGTTAGCGTACAACAAGCACTTCAATGACACTACAGGACTGAAAACTATGGTGTACAGTATATACATATATTTTTTTTTTTTCTTTCATAAGGACGGTAGTAAGAATTATTATTTGTAACACAGGAATTTGCCTTAATGTATACTGATTATAGTAATTTCATAAAAGAATATTTATCAATTCCTTCACTAAAAAGTAGTTTTCATGATTAAAAAGAATTTATAAGTCAGAACTACCTTGTGAGTTTCGTCCAATATATCACAATTTATGTACGGTATTATATTCTTGTATTAGAGTTAAGTGCTAAGAGAGTGAACGCAGCTATGCAACTTGTCTTTGTAGTACAGTTTATTATTTGTATTAATTAAGGATTTTTTATTAATTACTGAATAGGAATTTGCTTTGACTCTCTCTCTCTCTCTCTCTCTCTCTCTCTCTCTCTCTCTCTCTCTTACAATCCACTCTGATCCACTCTGAACAGGCTGGGTATCGTTCGTTTGTTCAGTACTATTACTAAACAATGCCCTCTCATCAACATATGTAATAACATGGATAGAATTAAGAAAACAACACATGTAACTTTACCATCCCAAGGTTCCAGCACTAACCAACACAATAGAAAAAAGGATTACATGTCATTTCCCAGTACTAGTATTGACAGTCACAGTTACAGAAATAACAAAACCAATCCCAGCCTGAGAAGGCCCTCAGATAGGGCAGGCTTCACTAACCATCAGACCCCAGATCCCTGGGCAAAGGTTGTGCGGCGCAACTTTACTCGCCCACATAACAATTACACTCCCACACCACCAAGGGAATGGCAGGGACACGTAGTCAGCCACTCTAATTGGCAACCTAATATACCACACATAATAGGTTTGGACAATTACACGAAACTTATTTAACAATCACCAACAAAGACAACCACAACTATTCTCCCCACAGACACAATTAAAAACCATTTGCAGAGAAAGTTGAATGTTACAATGCGAGAATTTAATCACAAACGATCCTCTTGCAGATTTTGATCATAAATTACAATGTGGTACATGTCATCTCTAGGTCATAAAAGTCGCTTATGTAGTGGGTATTACTTACATAGAGGCATGGCGAAAGAAGACTCTGCGGTAGTTCTACTCCAAAAACAAAAGGACTCCCTAGTCATGAATATATTAATGCTAATCTCTTATCCCGCTTGATGAAGTAAACCTTTTTAATTGAAGAAAGAAATATTAGATGTTTTATGTGTGACGGAAACCTTGGCTTTTCACATACGCAGACAATTATATTTAATGTATCTAATTGTAAGGTTTTTAGATGTGATAATGGACGTGTGCAGGGCATGTATATATGTAAGACAAAATACTGAAATGTAACCTAAAACTTTAGATAATCACTAGACCACTTGGCATAATTGAGGATATTGGATTTACTGTGCAATGCCGCAACTACCTGATATTTATTATGGTTGATGTACGGCCATCCCAAAAAGCTTTAGCAGTATTCTTTTGATTACAAGAGATGTTTTAAGCTAATAAGTGTCAGAAAGAAGTCCCTTTTTATCCTTGGTGATTTCAATGATATTTACTCTCAAAAGATAATAGAGTAAGCAAACTTAATAAAGAACAACAAACTGACTCAAAATCATAGACAAAACCCACTGAATTACTCAAACACAGCAACTCTCCTAGATTTGATTATAAACTAACAAGCCTGATATAATTCTAACACATGATGTTGTTTCAACAAGTTAAATCGCCGACATGACAGCATTATTAGTGTAAAGTGACATACAAGTAAACCAACGCCAAACTATTATTAAACATTTCGTCAACTAGGGAAACTAAAATCAAAGACACTTTTTCTTCAATATTAATGCAGAACTCACATGACATGCGCAAAATATTTTTAACTGACGATGTAAATGAGCAAGTGAAAATTTTTACTGATGTTTTATTTAAAAGTCTAGACGAATGTGCTCCAATTGTTACAAAAGTAATTCGTATATTAGACCTTTTGCTCCATGGATGAATGATAACACTACGTCATGCTATTCAGATCAGAAACAATGTTCAGAGTAAATTAAAAAGCTGAGCGTCAGAATACAAACACTACAAGAAGAGTATAAAAGAGAGAAAACGTTGGTCACTACCCTCATTCGCAATGCTCAGTCTTCACATTACAACACACAATTTAACAATTTAATACTGTAGAGGAACTACTGCCGCAATCTGGAAACTCATTCGGGAAATTGTTCCTAACAAAAAATGTAAATCTAATGAACATTCTTTTGATGAAGCTTAGAATAAAGTAGAAGACTTTAATACCTACTTTGCAACGTTAGGAAAAATACTTATGAAAGAACACAATGTATTCTGGGTGAAAGCGTGCCTACACCTCAAGATCCAAATACTGTTCTGGGACACTGACTATTTTAGCCCTCAAATTGTTGACGTAAACACTGTAATATGACTATAAAAAGATCTAAATGATACTAACCTCTGTTGGCTCGGATGCTTATACCATTGAATTTGTTAGGGGGGGGAGCTGTGTTTTTTTAAAAAACAAAAATTGTATGTAATAGCATTATATGTAACATGTATTATCAAACAACGTCCATAGGTTACTGGTGTTTTCCCTGACGCCTGGAAACTATGCATAGTCGGTCGCCAAATTTTTAAAAATGGAGACGCTGATAACGTGGGCCAATTTTCGACGCTATTTTCACTTCTCTCATATAGTATCAAAAATATTAGAAAAAGTAATGATAAACCAGCTAAATACACCAACTAGAGTCAGAAAGCTTCTATTCCAAATAGGACCAGCATGGTTTTCAGGCCCAGGGTATCCACTGAGAACTGCTCTTCTTATGTCATTTACCGATGAAATATAACAAACAACATGACCACAGAAAATATCTTTGCTCACTCTGTGTGATCTATCAAAAAGCTTTCGATAGTGTTAATCACATGATTCTATAAATAAATGCCTTAAGCTAAAATTGATTCCTACTGGTTGACAAGCTATTTGAGGAAACAGAAGAAACCAATACTGTCGCATAAGAATTCTTATTCAAGTAAACACACAATTGATTATGGCGTTCCCACAAGGATTGAGCAATTTTGGGTACAATCCTATTTAATATCTCGTAAATGGACTTAGCTGGAATACGTCAAGGACTGCACAATAATCCAATATGCTGATGACACTCAACTTTAATAACATACCAGTAATGTAGATGAACTACATGTTTCTCATTCGAAAAACTGAAGAAAGAACCAAAAGGCGTCAAGAAAATATTTCTTAGTAGTAATGGTTAATAACTAAACTCAAGCAAAACGCAGTGTATTTTTATTGGAAATAGGCAACTTTGGCACATGTACCCTGCCATGCCGTCATCAAAATAGATGAGGATACCTCACCCAAGCAATCATGTTTTAAAAATTTAGGTGTGTACATTGATCGGTTTATGCTTTTCGACAAACATATCGATGGGGTACATAAAAAAGTTGTTGGTACACTAATGTTCATAAGCCGTTGTAGTGACAATCTTGACAAAAACCCTCCGAATAATTGCGTGGTGCAGTCATAGTACTCAGCCATAATCAACTTTACGTTATTCGGATATGGGGCACGACAAATCTAACATAATGAGCCGATGGTCCAAATTACAAAAAACTTGCAGCCAACAGGTAGCCATAGGGGTGCTTAGAAATAGGACCATGTAACGCCTATATTAAAGAATTAGGGTGGATAAAAGTAAAAGAGAAGAATTTATTGGACACATGTACACTGTCCTTTAAGGTATTACACGATAGTTATCCTGCAGGTTCAGAAACTTCCTACTGTTCGTGAAGTAAACAAAAAGCGAACCAGGGACAACAAAATTGTTTAATGATGTACCCAAAACAAAAACAGATGCTGGTCTTAGAAGATATGGATGTCATAGGGCCAAAATAGGGACAAACACCTGCCACTTAATATACTGATAGTAAGTGGCATACCTTGCCTACATTAAAAGTAAACTTACCAGCCCTCCTTTTAATATAAACACATTCAATTATATAACCTACCATAATTTTTAGCAATGTCTGTATCCTTTTAGATTGTTTGTAGTATTATGACACACCTTTTTGGTATGTGATATTTAGATTCTATTTTGTATTTTTTATCTTAAGATGTATTTTATTGGAAATGTAAGAATAACAACTATTTCAGTGGAAATAAAATAATTTGAATTTGAATTGACCTCTCTCTCTCTCTCTCTCTCTCTCTCTCTCTCTCTCTCTCTCTCTCTCTCTCTCTCTCTCTCTCTCCCTCTCTCTCTCTTTCATCCTCTCTCTCTCTCTCTCTCATTTTTTACGCCCATTTTAATTTACAGAATTTATCAATGCATAGGAGTTGCTTTCCATGTATCAGCCTATACAGTAGTCTTTGTATCAGCCTATGAACGAGAGTATCAGCTTATCTGCATATTGTGATGTTTTCTCATATATTATCAAAACATCCAAATATTTGTCATTCATTTCAACCTTTCCTTAAAATGAACAGGGCTGGCAAGTGTTGGGAACTACAAACAACAAATTAAAATTGCATTAGTAACTTCAAATTGAACTGTATAATATTTTCTGGGGCCAAGGAGAAGGAAGGGAGCCTTTAAACTATACAACTCTTGTCTAAAAACTTAAAATTGAATTGTATAGTATTTTTTGTGTCTAAGTAGAGGGGAGGGAGACTTTAAACTACAAGTGTTATCTAAACTTAAAATGGAATTGTATAGTATTTTCTGGGGCCAAGGAGAGGAAAGGGACGATATACTATACACGTGTTGGCCCAGGCTTAGCAGGTATGGAGTCTGGGAAGTGCCTGGGAGCTAAGAGGTAACCAAGGTTTTCTGTATAGCATCAGATACCCGGGGAATCAAGAAGCACCCAAACTAGCCTCCCTATAAACAACATGTCATATCTCCAAAAGTAATGATTTGCGACGGAAACTCATGGAGAGAAAGTTTCCTAGAATCCAATAAGGTAAACAGAAACCATACTCCCAATGGTGTAGGGAATTCTGGTCCGAGTGTAAAAACTAAAATTAAACCGTTTATTGATGACTAGAATTTCCAGGAGGTTGGAAAGGGGGGGAGGTTGAGGCTTATAATCAGTTCTGTTGTCATGGAAAAACGTAGATTTTAAGAAGAAATAGGGAAAAACTGGTTCACAAATAGGGTGGTAAATGCTGGTTGTGATTTTCCTCATGTATTCTATATTTGTGTCACTTTATTCACGGTGAGTATTTAGATTTGAGATTATTGTAGTGACAACGTATATCCAGCCATGACAGCAGCGATGTGTTAAATGACATGTGTGTGTGGTGTGTGTGTGTGTGTTGCAGGGACCGAGGACACGTGTGACGGCCATGGCAAGCAATATACCTGTAGCCTACCTGTATTGGACATGCAGAGACTACCTGTGCCTGTAAGTACCCAACCCACCTTTTACTCATAACTCTTAACCGCCTTACTCACCCCCCTGTCTCGATTCCCACTTTATAATCTCCTTCCTCCAACAATTACACATCCTTCATCTGATTTAACCATCCTGCTGTAACATCCCGTTCCTCTCCCCTTCCCTCACCCTTTCACTCTTTCTCTCTAGCCCCTCCCTTTTATGCTTTGCGATAGTGCCATATGACCTCTGATGTCTGGCACATTTCCCCTTTTTTGGCATTACAATCAATCAGTTAACAGTATGATGTGTTAGTGGTGGTAGAGTGAGAAACAGTGATATGGCTCAGCTCATGTGTAGTTTTGTGTGGCTGTATTTCGTTACACAACCACCCTATAAGGCGTTACAGGTGCCATTGTATAGAATCGCGGGATGTTGCATAGTAGCCGTGTGTCTGATATAGTGATAGCCTATTGTCCCGTAACGCATTGAAGTGGAAGCCTGTCATAAGAACATAAGTAAATAAGGAGGCTACAAGAGGCCGCGAGACCTGCACGTGGTAGTTCCTGTTACTTAACACTACCTGCATCCACCTTTCATCCCTCCTTCTTTTCTCTCCCCATCTTCACCTTTCTGTCATGTTTGTACTTGTTAGTTTAATAAGCTACCGAGGCCGCCTGCTTGAATCTTATCTCATCATCAGCGTATCTTAAAGCCCATCCTGTTCATATTTCTGTTGTTCTTGTGAGAAAGTGAAGAAGGCGACAGTGACGTGACTGACATCCTCAAAGGCTCGTGTCCGCTGCGAGACGGACGACTGATGCGGCGTGCTGTTAGGAGGGGCAAGGTGTGACTGTGCCTTCCTGACGTGGGGGATGTCACTCGCAAGCCACGCTTAGTTATGGCCACTCGCCTCGGCTCACGCACCACCAGCGCCTGACTCGCCTGAGCGGAAATAACCGTGCCAGGGCGCGGCGTGACTAACTAAGCGATAACTAAGCGTGGCCTAAGATCAGATCAGTGGTGGGTATTAGAGCATTATGCAGAATACGGCAGCCATGGCCAGTGGGGGCCACCGGATTCTCATGGAAGTGCACGTGCCCCCCCCCCCCCGTAGCTACGCCACTGCATCACACAGCATAAGTGACATTTACTACCAATACATCACTGTGGTGATATTTGTTATGTATGAGCTTAGCAACTAGTGCTGAAGCAACAATTATTACATAACAATTTCCTTTGGATCATTGTCATGTTCACAGTCCTCGGCGAGAGTGAATAGAACACTCCCGCATAATGATAATTATTGATGGACGTTTCGATCAATATGCCTGTTTGATTATTTCATTCCAATGTGTTAGGCTATGTCGTTGATGTTCGTGGGTTGATCTAATGTTCCTATTTTTTTATCTGTAAAAATAAAAAAAATATGACAAACTGAAGATGAGTTTCTATTTATATCCTGACACACTCTCTCCTCTCTCTCTCTCTCTCTCTCTCTCTCTCTCTCTCTCTCTCTCTCTCTTTCATACATATCCGAAAACACTTTCGAAAACACTTGAAGCACAGTAATTACTGCAGTGATTGTTGATCTTAATTCTCTCAACAATAAGCGATTTACATTATCAGGCACGTTTTACAGTCATCAAATCAACAACCCAAAAGTCACGGATAGACACACAGTTAGCAAGTCACAGTACAAGAATCAAGGAGAAAAACGTAAAATAAAAAACTAAAGGTCGAGGGCTTGCGAGTCGTTTGGTACTTCTTCCGTGAACTTGCAGCGGGAGGCAGGAGCCGGGCTGGCAGCGCGTGGTAGTGGCGGTTTTGTAGCGGTGAAGGAGGTTTGGTAGCCAGAAGGCTGTGTTTTCGGATGCCATGTAGGGCGGCCAGAGGTACGATGATACTTTTAATTTCAAGCCCGCCGCGCGGAGAGCAACAGCTTGCTCCCGGCTCCTGCCCACCTCAGCCGTACCCACGGCGGAGGATTTCCGTGGCCGGATTAATTCGCCGTAGGATACTCTGGGTGGATTACCCACCCATCTTCATCATTTATACATTTTTTTTTCATCTTCACTGTCTTCTTAAGTATATCTTTTGCGTCGTTATTTACCCAGTAATGTGAATATATATAAGCACACTCGATGAGAGGACGAATGCTTCTTGTAAATCAAGAGCGTACTTTGCTTGTTTACGGTTGCATGCTATACAGGGCGTGGCGTTTCTGTCAGGAGGCATTCCTTGATTCCTCTGTCACGGGCAGGCGTATTCAACATGTAAAGGCAGCATGTTATTTTCTCCGTCAGGAGGCCGCCTGACACACCTCAGTCCAGGGGAAGCGAGGACCAGCCTGAGGCAGCGGCCTCTCTCAACTGCCTGTTGTTCTTGTCTTCAGGGTGGCAGCCTGTCCCTCCACAATATCGGTGTTGTAATGCATCTCACATGTAGCGACATGATTTGTTCTCCGTCAGGAAGCAGCCTAGCTGCCATTCCTCAGTCAAAGAGCAGCTCGGCATATCTCACCATGTAGCGACCTCATTTTGTTCTCATTATTTATACCATTATTTCTAACCTTCACTGCTTTTTACGTATATCTTTTGCATACTCGTTACACAGTAATGTGAATGATATAAGCGCACTCGATGAGATACTTAATGACTGTACGGAATCCTATAGTCAGTGGCGTCACCGCGGGGGGGCTAGGGGGACTTAGGCCCCCCAAGTCAAGGGACTCAGCCCCCCCCCAAAATTGCTGCTAGTAGCTGCTACCCAAAAAACAATAAAAGGGAATATTATTCCAATATTCCATGCCAGAGCAAAACCTTATTTTCACACTTTATAGAAAAATTGGTTGATGTTCATTTCAATGTTTAAAATATGTTTGCTCAAAACCTTGAAATTACTAAGATATTGTATTTAGAGATATTCTATAGATACAAGTGATAATCCTGAATAACCACACCTGTTATGAACGGTGCAGGATCTAGGCCACAAAAGCCTGAAGAAGGACCACGCAGCCGAGACTAAAAGGTATCCTAAAGTACTGTCTGGTTCTCAGACCCAGGTCTTTACAATATGAGTGGTATAAAAGGTATGAGTGGCTTGAATACTCTGGACAAGTGACCGAGTTTATTGTTTTCCATGTAGCTTTTTTGGCGGTAATGTTGTCACAAAGAAAAGTAACATACACGAAGGTTTTAGGTCCTGGAAAAAAGATGCAGCAAAGCAAACAAAAGCAGGAGCATCCACGTATCATGTACATGCAATGGAAAAATGGCTCAACTTAAGATTTCACAGCTGCATGGTAGCGTTCATCAGAAACTCGATAGCCAACACAAAACAAGGCAGTTTCTGGATACAGAGACTGACTATATAAACACTCTTAAACATTGTCATTACAGCAGCTAAAACTAACATGGCATGCAGGGGTCATGATGAATCTGAAAGTTCATTCAATAAGGGTGTTCTTTCTAGAGATCTTGACTTGGTAAGCAAGGAGTCTGAAAAGTTTCGTAACTTAGTAAAAAAGGTTCCAAGAAATGCCAAATATATACGCGTTCAGTCAGAATTCTTCTTTTGCAAGCTGTGCTGATGTGTGAGTGATACTATAGTCAAAGAAGCCATATCAGCACCCTTTTTTGAAGTAATAGCAGATGAAATAGGGATGCAGTATTACTGAGCAACTCAGTGTGTGTATTAGGTATGTGTGGGATGAAACCGTATATGAGAGATTCTAAGATTTATTTTTTGGCGGGGCTTTCTAAAGTATCTTGATGCTGATTCTCTGTCTACTGCTTTGTGGAGAAAATTGGGGAGCTAGAATTAAATATCAGTAAATGATAGCGCAAGTGTTATGAGACGCATCATTAAGAGTGCAGAATCAGTGTTTGCAGGCAAGGATTAGAGAATCAGCCAAAAAATCAATGTTTTTATGTCTTGCTCTACACACAAAATACAGCTGGTGATAACCCACACTGCTGGTGCTTTATCAGAGGTAGCCGAGTTTTTGAAAACTGATTTCAGGCTGATAAACTTCATCCGTAGTTCAACCTTACGCCATGACATCTTTCTAGACTTCCAAAGGACAGAAAATTGCCAGTTCTTGAGCTTCCCAAAAGGGTGCCAGCACAAATGGGAAGTACAACCATAATGCCCTAAGGCGCAATTTTCAAACCGGATGAGATCCTCGACAGAAACAACTCTTGAAGATTTGTCTATCCATGGACGCCTTGGGGACCCAGTGGGAAGCCAGGGTAAGGCATGGAGACAGGGTACACAGGAGGGCAGGCAGGTTAACACATGGGAGCAGGGTTAAGGCAGTGGGTGAGGGTAACACAGGACGGGAGGAGTTTAAGGCAGTGGGAGCCAGGGTAAGTGCAGTGGGGGCAGAGGTAAATAGGACGGGAGTCAGGTTAACACAGGATGGGAGGCAGGTTAAGCAAGTGGGAGCCAGGGTTAAGCAGGTGGAGGCAGGTAACACAGGTTTTTTTCGGGTGGGGGGGGAGGGCAGGTTAAACACAGTGGTTATGCAGGTTAAGGACAGTGTGGGTGCAGGTAAAGGCAGAGGGAAGGCAGGGTAACACAGGACGGGGAGGCAGGTTAACACAGTGGTATTGCAGGTTAAGGCAGTGGGTGCCAGGGTAAGGCCAGTGGAGCAGGGTAACACAGGACGGTAGGCAGGTTACACAGTGGTAGCAGGTTAAGGCAGTGGGTGCCAGGGGAGGCCGAGTGGGAAGGCAGGTTAAAATCAGCTTTTAGTTACTGTATCATGATCCTGTACTTTATTCGGTTTAACTACAGTATCCATGTACCTGTTTTTGTGCAATAGGGAAATACCTTGAATATATTGTAAGTTTATATATATATATTTTTTTTCATTATCAAGATAAAACGTACTGAGAAACCCCAAACCAAAACATACATTGTGCAATTCCTTTGTGTTGTAGTGGAGAGAGAAAAATGGCACTTTTATATTTGATAACAGAATAAAATTTTTTATATTATCAAATTTCGTTAATATGGTATGATGCATGGTATAACTTATTAATTTAGTTGTGTCATGTTAATTAAAGCTTAATTCCACTGTATCTCTTTTTTGGGCATCAAAAATACCCTGGAAACTGATTAATTTTCAAAATTACCCCCCCGACCCCCCCCCCCCCCCCCCCTGGATAGGCTCACGCTGCGCTCGCCCCATCCACCACCCCGGGGCTAAAGCCCCCCAAATTTTTTTTCCGTTGACGCCACGCCTATACGTTGTAAATAAGGGTTAGCGTGCGTTGCTGTTAACATTTGGCCTTCCTTGTCTACCTGAGACATGTAGCTATAGGTGGCAGGGCATGACAGGTTCTGGCTTCCGTTTGTTCCCTTTCTAAATGAATTCAGTTTTAATTTTCAGTGATTGCATTTTATTATAGTCACTTCTCTTATCTTGAGGAATCTTCGTATTGAAGTCGTCCATCGGTAAGCTGGTATTTCATAGTAGCCACTATATAGGCTATAATAAACTTGAGCTTATATAGAATGGAAATTCATTCTCACACAAAATGCACCATGCATAATGGTGCAGCAGATAGTTGGTTGGAAGTAAAAAAAAATCTGCTCTAGCTGACTTTATCACTTTAAATTAGTCTAGACTCGGTAGCCGTCCTATATGCCTATAGGTGAACTGGAACTGTTGAGTACAGTAAGGTTTATGCTTGAAATGTAATGTACACATCCTAAGGATGCAGAAACTGCCGGATGCTAATTTGCATTTGTTGAGCAATTCGCATAATTGAACCCTAATTAGCACATTTCGTATGATCTTCCTTATTAAGCCGCCTAGAGAATTCTATGGGTGTCTAGACCTAAGTTTTAAGTTCTCAATGGATGTAAAACTGCAGATGCACTGTGTAATTTTTATTTTGTCCATAAATTGTCTAATTAGCATTGATTAGGTATGTCCACAAAATTACGAATATATTTCCCTATTTGACGTAGCAATATGTTCTAAATCAAAGCAAAAAATCTGTTTGAATTTAATATTCTACAATCAACAATTGTTCTTTAAATCAACAATTAGCACTGTGCCCAATGGAGTTGTCGGGAAATGGTCTGACTTGAGTCAATAATGACAAATGTCTGGTCAACTAAAAAAAAAAGTAGAGATGTCCTTTTTGATCGGTATGATGGTATCAGTGCAAGAGGATCATGAGAGGCCAAGAGAACCGGGGAAGGATCAATGGCACCCTACCATAAACTACGTCACGGTTTGTTGTACTATCGGTGCATTGTGGGGATAAGGCGGGGTCGATGCGGGTGGAACTACGAGGGAAAAAACTACGGCGACGGAAGAATTTCGAGCTTATTTTGCGGCGAAATGATATTCCAGGTGCTAATTACCTGTGCTCTGTTCTCGCTGAAACACTATAAGAAGACCTGAGTAATGGCTGATGTGCAGAGGCTTCTAAACCAAGAAAACAGAGTCATAACCGAGCCTCGTCCAAAAGTAAGCAATGGTAGGTACGTAAGTGTCCCTACCACTGTATTCTTATGGAGACTCTGCTGTGACTGATTTTCCTGGTTTAGAAGCCTTCGCACATCTTTCACCATCACCTCAGGTATTCTCTATGTTGTCAGCGAGCACGGAACTATAGCACCGGGAATATTCAATTTCGCCCCAAAAACAACTCGAATTTTTTTCATCATCGAGTCTTCTCTTTGTAGGCTGTACATATTCTGGTTATGATATTATTAAAATACCTTATTAATTGAGTTCCTTTTATTGTCTTTCCTCATAATAAGTAGTGGTCATCATGGTTTAAGTGTTACTTGACGAGCCAATGAATACTCCTTGAGTCTATACCAAAATACCAACCTTTGATTTGATTTATCATATTACTCCATCCATAAGGCAAGTTGCAAACCACGGTGACATTACCCATCCTTGCCTCATGATGACCAGGCATGGTACTGTCGTCTTACCGATATTTTTTGTCCCTACGCAAATCAGGGAAACTCGCCGACAGTAATGGTAGGCTAGTATCCGGTCATTCGCCCACATGCCATTACCGCCACACCATAGAGTACATTTCGCCCACACTATGGAGTCTATAGGAGCTAGGAGGTTAGGTTATATTTGTAGGTGTCGAGAACCCCAACCCCCCGCTAGGAGGTTAGGTTAGATTTGTTAGGGTAGGTTAGATTTGGGTAGTTTAGGTTAGATTTGTGAGGTTAGGATTAGATTTGGTTAGGGTTAGGATAGGTAGATTTGGTTAGGTTAGGTTAGGATTGGTTCGGTTGCATTATCGGTGGGTCAAGCCCCCTGCTAGGTAGGTTAATTTTGGTAGGTTAGGTTTATTTTGGTTAGGCAATTTTCGTCATTTCGCCCACAAGACATTCGTCACATGTAAGTCAATTCGCCCACATTACAAGAGGCAATTCGCCCACACGATCCATGTCACGGAGTCATGTAACTATATCTTCTCTGGCAGAAAGGAATGAACCACCAGTAACCTTGGGCGAAATGACGGTAAATTTCTAGTGTTTTTGCCATCTCTCCCCTTCCCCCAAAAAAAGTTTTGGGACCTGTGGGAAGCGGGGTTTTCGGGTGGGGAAAAACATTATACGTCGGAAAAGTAATAAAGAGTTATATAGGGGGGGTAAAAATTCCTAGATATGATCGAGGTAATTTCCTTATATCTAGAGAAATTGCCTAACCAAAATAAACCTACTACCAAAATTCACCTACCCTAGCAGGGGGCTTGACCCCACTGATAACCTACCGAACCAATATAAACTTAAGCAAGGCTAAGCTAAACCTAACCTAACTAAGCAAATCTAACCTATCTAAACTATTAATTGGTTAGGCTAGGTCTAGATTAGATTTTGGTTAGGTTAGGATAGGTTAGATTTGGTTAGGTTAGGTAGATTTGGTTAGGTTAGGTTATCGGTGGGTCAAGCCCCCTGCTAGGGTAGGTTAATTTTGGTTAGGTTAGGTTTATTTGGTTAGGTACTTTTCTCTAGATATAAGGAAATTACCTAGATTTAGGGAATTTACCCCCCCTACAAAACTCTTTAATTACGTGTTCCGACGTATAATTGTTCCCCACCCGAAAACCCCGCATTCCCACGGGTCCCCCAAACTTGTTTGGGGGAAGTGTGATGAGTAGGGCAACACTAGAAATTTAACGTCATTTCGCCCAAGGTTACTGGTGGTCATTCCAATGTCTGCCAGAGGAAGATATATCTATAGTTACATGACTCCGTGACATGGATCGTTGTGGGCGAATTGACTTTAGATGTAGTGGGCGAATTGACTTATATATGTGGGCGAATTGACTTACATGTGGACGAAATGTCTTGTGGCGCAAATGACGAAAATTGCTAACCACAAATAAACCGAACCTAAATTAACCTACCCTAGCAGGATGGCTTGACCCCCCACGATAACTAACTAACCAAATTTAAACCTAACCTAACCAAATCTAACCTATCTAACCTAATCTAATCTAATCTAACCTAACCAAATCTAACCTAAACTACCCAAATCTAACCTACCCTAAACCTAATTACACAAATCTAACCTAACATCTAGCGGGGGGTTGGGGTTCTCGACACACTAAACAAATATAACCTAACCTCTAGCTCCTATAGACTCCATTCGGGTGGGCGAAATGGGACTCTATGGTGTGGCGAAAGGGCATGTGGGCGAACTGACCGGATACCAACCTAACTATTACTGTCGGGAGGTTTTCCCGATTTGTGTAGGGACAAAAATATCGGTAGACGACAGTACCATGCAGGTACCATGAGGCAAGGATGGGTTAATGTCACGGAGGTTTATGCAACTTGTTTAGCATGAGTAATAAGATAAATCAAAGCAAAGGATTGGTGATGTTGGTTATAGACTCAAGAGTATTCATTGGACTCCGTCAAGTAAACACTTAAAACCAGATGTAGCACTACTTATATTATGAGGAAAGACAATAAAAAGGACCTCAATTAATAAGGTATTTTAATACTATCATAACCAGAATAGATACAGCCTAAAAGAGAGATTGACGACGATGAAAAAAATTCGAGTGTTTTGGCGAAATTGATATTCCAGGTGCTTATATTTCGTGCCTCCGCTGACAACATAGAGAAGACCTGAGGTGATGGTTGATGTGCAAAGGCTTCAAACCAGGAACACAGTCACAGCAGAGGTCTCATTAAGAAAGAAAGTGGTGGGGACACATTACGTACCTACCAGTTCCCTTCCCCTTTTGACGAGGCTCTGTTATGACTCTGTTTTTTTGGGTTTAGAACCCTCTGCACATAAACCATTACCTCAGGTCTTCTCTATAGTTTTGTCAGCGAAAACAGAGCACATAATAAGCACCTGGAATACAATTTCCCCAAAAATAGCTCAAAATTTTCCTTCCCATCGCCGTAGTTTTTCCTTCGTAGGTCCCCCCGGGGCGACCCCCCCTTTTAAATCCCCACAATGCACCGATGAAAACAAACCGTGACTTTAGTTATGTCCGGGGGGCCCCATTGCATACCATTTTGACTTTGCCCCAAACCTTTTACCGGGAAACACGCAGCCATCAAAAGAAAAGATAACAACGGCAGCTCCCCCAAACCCTTTCCCTCGGAAACAAAAAACTTGAATTTTAAAATTTAAAGTTGTGGTTTCCCATAAAAATTAAAAACGAAAAAAAAAAAAAAAAAAAAATAAAAGGGTTAGCAATAAGATGGTGTCCTAGTTGAAATTTTAACCTAGGGGGAAGAAAACCTGCCAATTTTTTGGAAAAAGAACAAGGGGAGAAGGAAAAACCAAACAACAAGATTTTGTTTAACGGGATAAATTTGCTTGGAAAAAATTTGACAGAAAAAAACCCCTGCTAGAAAGGGAGAAGAAAAGTCGGGGTATTTGGGGAAAACAAAAGGAAAATTTTTGAGAAAAAAACATGAAACCGTAGATAAAAGTATAGTCGCCCACCGCCAAAATTACAAATTATGGGCTCGCTACTATTGTATGGGGAAAAACCTAAAGTAATACACAGATTTTAAAATATCAGGACTGTAAAACCCTACCCTGTTTCAGGGGTTTTAAATGCTTTGTATCTGCATGTATAAAAAGGGTTTAAAATTTTGAAATTTTTTTTTTTTTTGGGCGCGACAAAACGACGTCGGAGGACATCGGGTAAATCCCTAAACCCTAGATGGCCCCTTTATTGGGTTGGTCGCTATTTCTGTTATATTTTTTTACTTTGATTTTTTAAAAGCCATATCTCTTATGACACGATAAGACACAAAAAAACAGAAATTTTTCCCGATAGCCCCTTTTAACTTTCCTGAAATCCCTGGGGTTAGAAATGTAAATATTTAAAGCCACTACACGTCTGTACATAGAAAAAAACAGTCCTTGGGGACTTTAGTGTTATCTAAGGGAGGGGGGTAAAACCCCAATTTCAGCTTTTTCCCAAAATAAACTTTGATGCCGGGAAATGGCCTAGAAGTGGGTAGTGGCAAAGTGGCATCAATTTAAGGAAAAATTGATCAATCATATACACCACGACCACGAGAATACTCAGGGCCCGGGAAAGCTCAAAGGTTTATAGTATCCCCATGCACACAAAGGTCCTTTTTCGATGGGAAAAATTGAATTTAATGCTAAAAAGGGAAAATGTTCCGACATCGGAGGTCATATTGGGACTTTACGATTTGGGGATTAATTTGAGGTAAAAGGGGTGTGAAAAAAGGGGGACAGTGCTGAGGGGATTTTACAAGTTATTTTGTAGGGTTTTTTAATGAAACTGTTGGAAATTAAATTTAAGATTAGGAAAAATCCCATTCCCAGATGTCTGTTTTTAAATTTGGGGTTTTGAAGGAATAGGGGGGGCAATTGGGTTGGGAAAAATAAAAAAGGGCTACTTACCCTGTTTACTGACTGACGTAAGGCCCAAAAATAACCCCTAATGTAAAAGAGTAAAATTTTTTTTCCCCCTATTTTTAAAAGGGGAAAAAAAGCCGACCCATTTATTTATAGAACCCCGTTCCCCCCCCCTCAGTCTAGTAGAAAATTTTGTTAGGGAAAACAATAAGGGAAAGGAAAGGATTGGATACCTGAAAAAAAAAGAAGTGAAATTTCAGGCAATGCCCAAACCCGGGGGTTTTGTAGGGGAAATCAACACAAAAAATGACTCAACACATCACTAAAAAAATGGGCCCCATGGAAGAAATTCCCCCCTAAGTTTTTTATTATTGTAGGATTGTGTAAAAAAAATAAAAAAATATAATCATAAAAAAAAAAACAAATAAAATAAAAAAGTAGGTTTAACCAGATTTTTATATATATCTTTAATATTTAATTTTCTCTAATCAATGGGTTTTCCAATTTTTCCCCTCCTCCTCTGCCAGAACCAAAGTCAGGCCGGGGTTCCCCCCACAACTAAGGGACCCTTTCCTCTTTACTATCCTCCCTATCATGCCGGGCCCCCCAAGAATTATTTTTTTAAAATTTCCGCCACACGACTGTCATTTTCCCCCACTCCGCACACTACCACAGGGGCTTTCCCATCAGTCTATCCACACTACTCCTGTCCTTTACTTACTTTTATTCTTTTATATCTTGAAATCCCCTCTCGTGGGAGGGCTCTTCCATCATGCCTCAAAACAATATAACAAGAAGATCTCTCTCATAGAGTGTGCTTATATATATTCATAATTGGATTACATTAAACACTCAACCCATCCTC